>JAQGAS010000305.1:0-63332 GCA_034686365.1 Pachymerium ferrugineum | reverse complement strand
CAAATACGAAGATGTCAAGCATGAATACAAACCTGACAAATACGAAAATATCAAGCACGAATATAAACCTGACAAATACGAAGATGTCAAGCATGAATACAAACCTGACAAATACGAAAATATCAAGCACGAATATAAACCTGACAAATTCGAAAACGAAGACGTCAAGCATGAATATAAACCTGACAAATACGAACATGAAGATTACAAACCCAGTGAAAATACACCGCACCACGAATCCGATTATGAACACAAAGAATGCTCATACAAACACAAAGAACAATATCCTGTCCCAACTGATTACAAAGAATACAAGCAACCAAAAGGAGAAACTCACTACAAATACACAGTGACAACCAAATACGGCGATCAACACACAAAACCAGATCATCATCATCATCATCATGAAAGCGTCGCAAGTGGGAGTTATTCGGGGGAAGGAGAAGAAGAAGAAGAAACGGATTATAAGAGTCATGACAAACCAAAAGCTCAAGTTCATATTACCTATAACCCTCATGCTCCTAATTACGGTTGTGCGAAAAAAGATTGCGGTGAGAGTTACAAAGGAGAGCAAAATTCAGGTCACTATGTGGACATCAAACACACTAATCAACATTATGAAAAAGATTATCCTGAAACCCGTTACGAAGGTGGTCATTTTGCCTACAGTATTTATACAGACCATGGAAGACCTGTCTACTCCAAACCAGTTAAGCATTACTCGAATTCTCATCATATGAGTAATCATCAAGGTTACTACAAGCCTGTTACATACGGTTGGCATTACTCCATCAAACCTGGTTACAACCATCAATCCAAGTACCCAAGTCAATCTGAAGACTCTGCTGAAAAACACCCAGTCACAAGTAATAAATACCCGGTTGAAACATATTCTCAATCCTCTGCAAAATATCCTACGAAATATGTCACTAGCTACCATCATTCAGAATACACTCAAAAACCTTCATATCATAAAATCAAACCATCACCTGCACCTCCTGCAGCTAAGTACCCATCAGACGATGATGATCACGAGGAAGAGAAAAATGTTAAATTAAGTTACCACTCCTATGACGAACATACGGAAAATAAGTATAATCAACACGACGATAATCACAAGTCCCAGAATGGTAATTACAAGGAACCTAATTATCCTAAAACTCAACACTCGTCAAGCCATAATGAACACAATGGTCACTATTCAACTGATTACTCCATTAGTCACAAAACGCCATACAGCAGCTATTCAATGCAAGTGCACGTACCATGGGCTAGTTTTAGGTGTAAAGATCATTACCACCCAGGGTTTTATGCGGATGTTGAATCTGACTGTAAAGTAAGTTTCTGAAAATTTTATTTTTTGTATGTACTAATTCTCTCATTATTATACAGATTTGGCATTATTGTCAACCGGACGGACGACAGGACAGTTTTAAATGTCCAAAAGATACAGTTTTCAATCAAAAGACTTTGATATGCGATTGGTGGTTCAACGTAGACTGCCCAAGTTCTGCGAGATTTTTTCACGTCAATCAGGAGCTCTATAAACTGATCGGTCAATCACACAGTCAAAGCGAACAGTTTCATAAGGACAAAAGAGACGGAAAAGGAAAGCAAAGCCGCAAAGCAAAACCCAAAACGAAAGTACGAATCTCCTCGACTACTGAGAAAATTATAACTAGAAAAAGCAAAAAGAATTAATTTGTATAAAAATATGTATTCTACAGGTGGTTGGCTTTTATTTCTTGTGTAATTATTTTAGTTTGTGTAAAAACTGTATAGTATTTAAAATTTTAAATTTGTAACAAAGGTTTTAAATATTTAATCAGTTATCAACCTGTATAATTGTAAATAAAAAAAATGTCTCTTTAAAAATTCACCCTGAGCAAATATTTGGTACTATATAAAATAAGGCTTAAAATACGACTTCCTCGTGTCAGTTCACTGACTGTTGGTATTTTTTTTTTATGCGTTTACAAATTTTTTATTTTTTGATTGCACGGCTAATCTTAAATATAGGTCAACTCATTAAATACCATTAAACTAAACTACACGGATTTAGCCTGCAAGCAAGTCTTCATAAAAATTTAATTTTGAGGCTGGGGTTATAATATATAAAAAATTGTGAGTAGCCTAATTTCTTTTTTCTAACCGCTAAAAATGTGCAATACCGATCAGTTAAATGCTTTGCACGTTTACGTAATAAACAGATTAATGCGAAAAAAAGAAAAATTGAAAAATTATATAGTGTATTTTATTGACTTTTAAAAGCCTTTCTGCTAAAGGAATTAGAAGAAACTTCGTGCCAATTTTCTATTTCAAAATTTCTCTTGCTTAAAATTGTACACAATGTCAACTATAAGTGATAGTTTTCCTTTTTAAAATACCTGAAGCTTGAAATTTAGTGTATCACAGAATAATATTGCACACACTAGTAACCACAAATATTACTTCATTCAACTGAACAGTTTATCAAGCTTGACGCTCTCTTATTCAACATCCCAATTTCAATTTCAGATTTTCTCATGCTTGAACTTACTCTTAACACGATTTATGACTTAACCTCGAGGTTTCATATTTCATACATCTACCCGCATTCCCAAGAACTTGCAAAAAAGTTGACAGTTTCCCTCAGCCACTCCCAACAAGCCACCCTACTACGTACATAAAAAATAAATCTTTAATTAGGTAAATAAACCCAGTGGTTCGTGCTCCACTTTCATCAAAAACCATTTCAAGTCCCACCTGATTTAAGTCAATCACCCTTTGGATGGCCATTGCACTTAAAAACTCCCCGTGATTGGTCCAATATTTCATTGCTACCTCCTTCACCACCCTTTGAATGAACAACCACATCCTCAACTTGACTCTGCTCTTTCAGGTATTAGGAATTCCAAGGATTAAAACGACTTAGCTCTACAGGTTGGTTGATTAGCGAGTTGAAATTCAGACGCAACTTGTTGAATTTTAATTAATTCTCACAGGTGATTTACACTTCTCAACTTTTTAATTACTCTTCAAACCTACGCTAAAGACATGAAGTTAATACCAATATTTCTACTTCTTACTATCGCATGTACGTTTATCCATTTATCACTTTAAATTACAACCACTTTTATTAACTCATAAATTTTATTCAAAATGAACAGATGCAGCAATTGCAGATAAGGTAAGAGAAATTTTATAATTACTAATTGTCTATCAAAATTTACCGTTCTAACTATATTTTACCTAGTCATCGGAAAATACCCAAGGTACAACTTTACCTCCTATTCTGATACGTTACCGAATCCCAGATCACAATGGAAAATCATTTCGCCCTTCCCATCACACAGAATTTTGGGGATTCAACGGCCCAGAGAAGCCTCTCAGGTTCCGTCAAGTCACGTCATCATCGAGTGATTCGGATAAAGAAAAAACTCTCCTAGAGGACGATGACATTACTTTAAAAGGTCTAGGCAAACCTATCGAAGACGAGTCGAAATTAAAAACCGCTAATGTCAAAGATGAAGAAGAAAAACCAACAATCGTCAAAGATGTCCAAAAAGAAGAGAAAACCCAAGATCCCATAACTAATGAAGCGGAACCAAATTTCAGAATCTTCCCCTATCTTTTAATCGGGAAAACACAAACCGGCGATCATTTTCCATTTTTGGCAATGTTAAGGGATGGAAGCAAGAAAGAGGTCAAAGACACACAAAATGGTTTTGTGCCTGCATTTGTGGCCATTGCTCCTGAGCCCCCTCAAGTGAAGGAGGAGGAAACAACCGAGTTGATTGCAGCGCCTATCCTCAATTTACCAATGCCCCTTACTCATCTGGCAAGACATGCTAGCCCTTTGCTCCCGCATAATGATGACCATCACCCTAGGCCAGAGGCGTCTTTCTTTCGGCAAGAATTCGAGGAACCTGTTCAATTCCGACGTCCGCGAATGCCAATTTTTCTCCCCTAACTTCAATGCTTTGTATGTAAATAAACATGTAAATTACAAGTGATGCTTCATTAAAGTCTTTTTCGAATTGTATGTAAATGAGACTTCCATTTCAGGTTTTGTTGACTTGTTAAGTTTCCCTTGTTTTAAGAGTGTATCAAAAATCACATTTTTATATATTTTAACATTAACAAATCACTTATTTTAAAAGTTTTAAACTTTTTTTTTTTTTTATATAAAGTTCATTCTAATAGAAACCGATTTTATACTTCCTTTCCGAATATTTAATTCACGTTCTGTTCATATGCAGTTATGTAATTTTTAAGGAAAAAGAATTCCACTCGGTACAGGTGAAAATAAAAATCCAGTTTTGAATGTATGAAGTGTACCACTTCACCTTTCCACCTGATCCATTTCTCGTCTGTCCCCCTTCTCCTTGACACTGACCTTAATCACTGGACCACGCCCTATCTTTTAAAAAAATGAGATCAGGGGGTCAGAAACAACAAACATATTTCACCTGTGCGCGCTCAAGGCCGGCCATTTTGTTTTTATAACTCAAACTTTGAGGCTAGGACATTGCCTTAGGCATTTTGTGTCATCTTCAAACTGAAGGACAAAGATACTAAAAAAAACCGAGAAGATTCTCTTCTTTGGAAACGTCCATGGGCTGCATAAGTGGAGTAGCAGGTAGGAAAATTATAACATGGGGTTAAAAGAAGGAAAAAAAAAAAACTGGGGTTGGATTTAAAAAAAAAAAAAGTCGATTAAAATTCAAGGATCGATTTGATAACTGTGACTAGAAGTTGAAATTGTGGAATGGGAGTAGTTGAGCGTAGGATTCGCATTGCAAATTGGTAGTTTTGATAAATTATAGTGTGGACAACGAAATATTTAATTTCTCAAAATTTACTTATGTCACTTTGTTTTGCCTTTCCAGGCAGATTTTAAAAACCCAGATTTATAGAACTATTGTTAAGAAATGTCTGAATCATCACTACAATCATTCATGATTCCAGTCCTATTCGTCATCACTCTTACGACTGTAGTATCAGCCAGCAAGAAGCTTGATCCTATCAAAGCAACTAGAACAAACTTGCTAACAACTCAACCTGGCGAAAAAATTCAAGGTGCAAATATTCCGGGAATACCTGGAGTGGACTATCCTATTCTGGCCTCAGTACCTAAAACGCAATTTCTATGTGGCCTCGTGCAGCCGGGTTTCTATGCTGACCCACATGCCAGATGTCAAGTAAGAAATTTGTCACTAAAACTTCGAAATTTTATCGTCGGCTACATCCGCTTTGAGGATTAGAGATCAATAATTATTAATTTGAACACGGTTAATGATTTGACGCCTTTTCTTATAGTGCAACCGCCCCTTTGGCTAAAATGTGTACCCTTGATCTCAATTTTCAGTATGGATTTACATGGAAAAACAGGGTCTACTCTTTTTTTTTTTTACAAAATCACAACTACTTGTGTTGTGATTTTGCTGCGTTAAAATTAGACAGTTTATTTATGAGTACAGAATTTCAATAAGCAGACAGATGTAACCTACAAACTAGACTAAATAATTGAACCGTAGTAAATGTTTGTCACGGTTTTGGATTTCAGACCTGTGGCTTTTAGGAAACTATTTATTACATGATTGTAACTCAAGCCTGCCGATAAGATTTCTTTTTTACACACCACAAAAAAATAGCATTAATAATAAAAATAAATTTAAGATGGTTTTCGCATTTTTTTCAAACTCAGAAGAAACTCGTTTTCCGTTATTAATTTCAACTTTTAGTAAAAATAAAAGATTAAGGTATCACTACCATAAAAACATTTAACTACACGAAAGAGAAACCAAATTCCTAACTGGTACACTGTAATCGACCAACCAAATGTTCTAAAGGCAAGTATTTCAACAATAGCAACTTAACTATGATCCAAGATGAAACTCGAACATATGACGTAAATATTTGTAAACTAAGTTCAAAAATACGTCTGAAGTTTAAGTGAATGCAGGAATGTAGTCAATAAATAAAAAAAAAAAAATATGAAATTAATATGCACAAAAAATTTTCCACCAAGTCCCCAAATGTTTTATATTCAACTGAAATTTTTCGTTCTAGGTTTGGCACTATTGCGACATGGATGGCCGACAAGACAGTTTCCTCTGTCCCAACGGGACTCTCTTCAATCAAGTTGTCCTCACTTGTGACTGGTGGTACAAAGTCGATTGTGCAGACGCCGTAAGAGCCTATCTTATAAATGGAGATTTGTACCGGCCCCGTCCAAAAATATTTAACCAACGAAAACCAGTAGAAACAACGAGTGAGAAAGGTGGATAAACTCTAGTAAAATCTCAGGTTTTAAAAACAAATATTAGCGCCAGTTCCATATCTATATAGTTTTTATACCGTACAAATTCGAGAGTAAAATCTGTATTTTAGATATATATACTTTTTATAGTTATTATCAGATTGTTAATTTTATATGGTTTTTTGTTTTAAATAAATAAACCTGTACAAATCAAAAAAAGAAATTAAAATTATCTTTTTTTTAAATCAGTTACTCGTTTCATTCAACTTTTCCTCGTCGTACCTATTATTCGCTCACAATTTAAACACCAAAAAACATACTTGCCACAATTTTAACTACAAACATCACCGACTGGGCGTAGTCAACTAATTTTACTCTGCGCAGATCACCGACCTAATTTAAATCAAAGGCAGTCACCCCTCTACTAACAATTCATCCATGATTTATGTTCGGCATTCAATACAAAAATATCACATTTTTTTGTTCCCCTTCGTTCAAAAAAAAAAACAATTTCACCTAACAGCAATTCAATTATTCATTTTATTCAAACCTGGCTTGCCGGAAATTTGTTATAAAATAATACAACCATTTCACCTCAAATAAATAAAAAAAAAAAAAAATAATAAAGAGGACTTTTCCTCTTTCCTAATTAGTTTCGAAAAATTCAAATACCCTCACTGTAATTCACCCTTAAAACCCTTCGTTAACACTACTAACCCAATTTTCTCGCCTCTAAGATGGCAATGACCTGAGGTGGCAGCAGATCGCAGTTGCCACTGGAGGATCACTCCACCCTACTGCATATAAACCCAAGGGCCACACCGGCCACTGGCCCACTGAACCTCGACCAGCCACAAACACCACACGCTAGCAAGGATAAAGCAACCAACATGAAGTTATTATCTTCATTGATCCTGTTAATGCTATTCGGTAAGTAATTACTTTATCTATACAATAGTGTACGTAATCGTTGAACAATATTTACATTAAATGGATTTTAAGTTTCATTTAAACCAAATCTTTATGTAATCGACCAAACAAATGTCCAAAAAGAGTTTTATATACTTTACTCAAACTATCAAATTTTGAATTGAATTCTGTTAAAATACTAAAAATACAAGTTGTAACCTACAACATATTCCCAATGGAAATTGCTTAGTGTTTAATACTTCTGTCTTTCATATTAAATTTCAATAGACTTAATCACGGGGGCAAAGACCAAAAAAACAAGAGACTTAAGATATGCAAAAAAAATTGGTTCCGGCATTATCTGTAATATCCCACGCAAGTGCTTTTTCGAGGCGAAACTTAATACACTACTTGACGTTAATAACGGTCTTTCTGCGTTAAGAATCTGACGATATGATAAATTACTTCAAGTAACCTGTTTTTTTCCCCAGCATTCTACACAAAAAAAAAAGATAAAACTAAAAAAACCAAAGTCGAAACACTGACCTACTATCATTTCTACGAAAAGAGTGCACTGAAATCACAGAATACCGTTTACAATACCAATTCAATATAAAATCTGAATTGTTTTTCTAACTTAAACGATACAAAATTTAACTGATTTATTTTCAATGTATTTTCGTTTAAGGTTTAAGTTTTGCTGAAGATGAGACTGTGGAAGCAAAAGAGGTAATTGGCACAAAAGGACATTTTCACTCCACAGCTATTAATCCACATATTATTTTAATAGAAAATAGACCAATCCCCAGAATTGACATCACCCTCTGACCAGGTGCAACCACCAGCCAACAAGAGACAATTCCCCCAACCACAACCACAATTTGTAAGAGAATCTCCCCGATTCAATCCACGTCCAGAATTCCAAGATCGACCAAACTTTCAATCGGGTCGACAGGCACCGGATGATTTCCCATTCCGGCAGCCAGAATTCGTTCGTCGTCCCGTACTAATTCGTGAACCACCTCCATTTGAGGATCCACGTTTCAGCTTTGAACCCGGCTTCCGCCAAATGCGTCCTCAGCAAGTTCGTTCCATCGAACCCATTAAGCCCGATGTAATGTTCAGTGACCCGCATGCATTCACTCTTCCTGCATCCCAATTCATGCCCCTTCGTGTCCATCACTCATCAACTAGCTCTCAACCACAAACACCTAAACCCGAAAAGTCTCCTCAAAAGCCACAATCTTTCCCTACAACTTTCTTCAACATGCCTTTTAGTTCTGTAGCGATGACACCATTTAAAGTATCGACAGCTGTCGAAGAAGGCCAAACCAAGCCTTCAGAGGCACAGGGAACAGAAACTTCAAAACCCACATCTGAATTCGTTCGACTTGTTCCTCAAGAACGTCCAATTTTATTGCGAAGACCCTTTTTCCAACCTGAACTAGAATTTTCCAGCTCAATGATGTCACGACCTTCAGTCCAAGAGTTCGGAGGACTTCGCACTGCGGACGAAATCCCCCCTCAAGAATTCTTGGAACCACTTCCACCAGTGAGGAGACCAATATCTCTTGCACAATTTGAGCATCCTCGCGGTACAGCTTTCGAGTTCCGTCCTGATATGATGTCATTTGGGCCTCCACTCGCCTTTCAAGTCGCCACCGGAGATGTTTCATCATTGAAAACCGCTCAGCAAGAAGAATCCCAGCCAAACAAAGGCAAACTTACAGATCAACCCAAAAAGTCTGTCGAAGAAAACTTGAAATCAACAGATGCCGTTTCTTCAGGTCTCAAATTCCGCCCTTTCGGGGTTGCACCTATTCAATTTCAAAATACCGGCTCAGTTGGCATTGACTCACTTCGAAGCGCCGCTGCCTTTGTAACTCAAGAGGATGAAAACCAACGGGGCAGAACACCAATCCGACCTATTATTCTTCGTCCTGTAAAACTTTTATCACCATCCGGCGCTGACATTACAAAATCAGCATCGACTACCGAAAATGAATTCAAAGCATTCATGACAGTGAGTGAAGAAGATCTCCAACCAATGGCCTCAACTAAAACTAGAGATGATGAACCACTAAAGGGCAGAAATGTTCAAACTTCGGAATCTGAAACATCTGTTCGTGAGACACCTCGACCCCGTCAATTAATAAGAGTTCGCCCAAGAGATGACGATCACGTTACTAAACATTTTGCTGGTTCAGCACAACATCTTCGCTTCAGAGCTTCGCCATCCCATCTCCAATCACGATCAAAATTACACCTAAAACAACCAACAAGCACATCCTTTGTTGAATACCGTTTGCAACCCAGTTACATTCAAAAATCTATCCGCACTTTGGCTAAATCACCAGCAAATGCACGAGCTGAAGCTAGAATTTATTACGAGCCTCAATATTTTGAACGAAAGGCGTTTGATTACGATAGATTCGCCAATGAAAAAGAAACCGTTAACTCTGAATCAATTTAATCGTATTTTCATATTAAGTTAGTTTTGTAGATTAGAAAAAAAAACTGAAATTAGAAAAAGTCGTAATCTGTGATTGAAATCAAAGATAGAGCGATTTAGTATTTGAGTTGTAACACGGTAACGGAAACTGATGCCATTTTTTTATGTAAATATTACTTATAGGTTTTGCGGGCATTGCAAAGCTGGAGTTTGCAGCCATACCCGCTGTAGTAACTAATCAATTAAAGTAACAATTTTATCCCAAATGGTTTGTTCCGCTTGTTCATTTACCTTACACACACCAGTTGTAAATTCTTGGGACCAATATCAACCAAAAAAAACAAATGAACTGACGACTTTTGATTAATTTTCAATAATTTTCATTGTCATCTACTGACCAACGAATTATCTAAATATGGGCATTTAAGAAATACTATTTCCGGCTAACAATGACCGCCGAGGATAGATATATCAGCCAATAGGTAATAAAAATCAACTTACCTTGAAAGTTTTTTCCAAATTGCTCTTCATATAATGTAAATCTTTGTATGCATCGTTTATATTTTGTTCCAATGACTTGTTCTGTAACAAATCTACTGTTAAAATTAACGCCAAAAATTGTTTGAATTACCTTACCCTTGTACGTATATCTTCATAGTCGTGACCTTTGTGCTCAGACAAGAAACAAGTGGGGCAAATTAATTTCTCTTCTGTAAGGCAATAGAAATCCTTTGCCCGATGATGTTTGGGGCAGTCATTTAATCTGTAACTGCTACAATGTAAAAATTGATTTAGTATCTGCATTACAAAACACTAGAAATTTTTTTTGTTAAACTAGATGAATTTTCAAACTTCTAACATTATAAATAAAATTAAACGTATAAAGCAAACTTTGCGAAATCGAAGGACGAAAATTCACCGGATAAAATTTAGGTTTTAACTTACAGATTCTTCGATAAGTAAATGGGAACGTGAGCTGACATATTATCCCCATGTCCTGTATGAAGCTGAAATATTCGAACCGTTGATCACAGAACTCTTTAACAAATATTAGGCGCTTACCTGCTGAAAACATTTTTTACACATGTCTTGGTTACATTCCTGACATCTAATAAGTTCCGTTTTTTGTCCACAAACGTAGCAGGTATCTAATTTAACGTCAATTTTATTGCGATTGACTCGTACATTATTATAAATAAATTCACCTATTAGACAGAATTCCTTTTTCATAGTAACATCTTGTGCAGCAGGTCGAGAGTGGGATGTCGACGTCGCTTCAGATCTGTAAAATAACCAATATATACCAAAATAAACTAAGAACAGACTTTATAGAGACCTGTTGTACTGTCCAAAATATCTTTGCTCGTGTGTCAATCCAACTAGGTAGATAGCACTCGGAACTTTATTAAAGCAGTCAAGATCATTTAAATCGGTTTCGGCCTATTAATAAATGGACACATATTTTTATTTTTATAATTAAACAAAAAATAATAATTTACTGACACTGCAACATTCGCAAATAATAGACTTCAGTGGCGATTTTGCTTTATTTCGTAAGCATTGACTGCATATCACATGGCCGCAGTTCAATAATCGGGGTTCATTCCAAACTTTCGTTGATGGCCCATCTATAAATTAAATTGTGCTTATGTAAACATGAATAACCTTTCTCATTTACTATTAAAGTCACAAATTAATTTTTCTGGAGCACATTTACTTCCTTACCTCTACATTTATAATTTTTTTTGCAGCTGGGACATCTAAGTACTAAGGCTTTAGCTTCGTTCATTTTCCTGCAAATTTTTGAACGTCAAAGCGCTTTGCAACACCTGAAAAGCTAATAAACTTTAAAAACTTCTCAGAAATATTACGGTATTTATTAATTGAATATACTCACCGACACTAATTTCGTTTTTAAAGTGTTCAGTTAAAACCTATCGTTCGAAACAGTGTGCTTAGGCACGCATGCTACGCGTGTTCGTGTTGTTAAAAATCGAATCAAGCATGGCTGGATAAAAAACAAGGAACTATCAGGAGCACGAGACCAATCACGTGATACAGAAAATGCAAGAGTTCCTTTCTGTGTATAGTGCAGTACCGAGCAGTACAGTGTCCCAGAATCGCCAACTCCGAATTGGCCTCAACTGAACAGCCACCTGGTGTCAGCTCAGCTCAACTCACCTCACACCAACCCAACTCATCTCACAACAAGGTTGAGAGAAGCATCTATAGATTGTCTCACAAGTCAGCCCTTCATGATCTAGAACCGCCATCTAATATTACTATGTTTCTTTATTTATTTATATAATTAATTAATTAATTAATTAATTAATTAATTAATTAATTAATTAATTAATTAATTAATGTGTTATTATGTAATCAATGTATTATTATGTCTTAAATAGTGATAACACAAGAAATGTCTTTCTTTTGATTTATTTCTTACAAAAAAACATTCATTTCCTACACTAACAAACACTGGACAACTCACAAACACTAGACAACTCTCAAAGACTAGACAACTCACAAAGACTATAGTCTTTGAATTGTTGCGTGTTGGTGGCGCGTTGTAAGGCGCATGGTTAGCTTCATACATGATTGAATAAGTGTAAACACAAATAATCTTCCAACCTTGTGATTCATATACCTCTGCAAATATATATGGGTTTATGGTGTGATAATAACTACGAATGTGACAATTTTCGATTTATTTTTACGTCGTAACCAGTTTATTAATTAATTAAACAATTATAATTAATGTAAAAATGAAAAAAGCGTCTTACATTTATTCTACAAACACTACTACATGAATTAAACAGCAATTACATTGGGTGACCTTTAGAAATTTAATTTTTCATTTTCCTAAAAAATGACATGATGTTTCCGTATCGATGCATGATGCATCAAGCAGTAATCCAGCTCCTATACCACGTACTTTCATAGCTATTGTCACAGCCTTATTTTGCAAGAAATTAGCATTCTATTTTGAATGAGATGAAGCGGCGTCAGTAATTTCTTCCGCGCCATCTACACAAAAATAAAAGTTGAAAATTATTATGGCTAATTTTTTCTTTTTTGCTGCCCTTTTTTATCACCTTCTAAATATTCACATCTAGACCCAATGTACCCTTCTTTACACAGACAAACCATAGCATGTGTGTCATCCAGAATTACACACTGACCTCCATTTAAACAAAACCATTGACCATACGGTTCTGGACAAACTGCATGCTCGCAGTGATCACCTTAACAAAAAGACAAAAATCATGAAATTTTGAGGTACCTTATTCAGTTTCCAGTCTCCATTATCGCATCTCCAAAAAACATAAAAATAGAATTATAATTTCGACATACATGCGAAGGTATCAGTGCATTTTGTTCTACTAAAGACGACTGTCAGCATCAAAAGAGACATAATTTTCAAGATTGAAAATACGGATCTCATGGCCTCTTCAGATGCGAAACTTAACCGCCATTTTGATGACATTTGTGGCAACCAGTTTTAAAGCCTCGCATAGCCGGAGGATGTTGCCACTTTTTTTTTCTTAACTTCAATAATTGTTAAAGTAAATGATTTTATTCGCCTCGTCTTTTAATATTGAGAATATTTTGCTGAGTTGTTGTTACGCTTTGTAATGAAAAGACAGGCAACTGATTGCGAAAGAGTTCAATGACTTGCCCAGTGGGCAATTCAAAAATTTTGATTGGGGGAAGGGAGTGGAGTGCCACTATACAAGGCAAAAACATTGGTTTCCCACGGATTTTTTCAAGCTCACCTGTTCGGTCTTGAGCACATTGGCAGTAGTAATGGTCTGACGTCTGAGACTGAATACAGAAACCTCCTTTCATGCAAGGAAATGAAGAACAAGAATCACTATTTACACGATGAATAGTTACAGCACCTAAAGCAAACTGTGTTTGTTAAGAAAATATACGATTCGAATATTGCTGTATACCAAAACGAATTTCACATTTCAATCCTGCAGTTCCGCTTGGACACGAACAGGAATAGGATCCTCTTTCCAGAATACAAGTTCCTCCATTCAAACAAAAGTTAGATGGGCAGTTAGGTAGTTCACAAAAATCTCCTATATCATTATCAAGTTTGATTTAATTAGTCAAGAATGGATGATTAATAAAATGTTTTCATTAACCTCCAAACCCGTCTAAGCAATAACAAAAAAAGTCATCACGCCCGAGAACCAAACAAACTCCACCATTTCTACACGGATTGAGTTCACAATGGGGATCATGTAATCCAGTGTCTCCTAGATGTGACTGATCTAATCCATTCAGATGTAAACCTGTGAAGGTTTAAAAAAGTTAACAAATTTGACAGTTTTTATGTTCAAATGTTACTTACATTGAGCTTTCATTCTAGTTCCGTTTTGTGATGTAACAGTTCCTTGAGGACACTGTTTACAAGACATTTTCCCTGTTTCATCCTGATAACTATCCAAAGAGCAAGGCAAACACTTTTGACTGGAGTAAAATGTTCCAGTTGGACATTGCACTTCAAAATAAAAAGTTAAATCTAAAGATTTCCCTGTATTAAAAGAATGAAAAACTTACAACACTTGAAAGTCTCTGGATCAAGTACATGACCCCTCTTTATACAAATTAAATCAATTTTTCCTTGACGATAACTTTCTTTCAAAATACTTGCACCAACTTCAGATAATGCCAAATGAAAACTTTCATCAGATGAAACAATCTTATTTGTTTCTTGCTAATATGTCACACAATTAATTAATGAGTAAGGGACAAAATTTCATAAAATTGAAGTACCTGAATTTCGGTCAACAACTTTTCAGCTTCAGTTGCTTCTTCATAATAATAGTCATCTTCATTTATAAGAGAATAATTAGCAGTAACATTCCAAATTGTTTCCAAAACTGGAACTCCGTTGATAATTTGGTCACATAAAAACGTGAAATCTGTACAGTCCACTTGGTCACATATTACTCTGTTGCGACTTAATAGACCTTTTTCTATTCTATCCTGCACCTGGAAATTAAGTAACTCTAATAATTGTATAAATACGCAGTACGCGAGAAATGAACCTCTGCAACAGATTCGTTTTTACAGTCATAAACAGTTACATTAAAATGTAAATCAGTTTGAAGCGATGTTGTAGATTCCCCCAGACAATCAGGTAGGGCGTTTAATCCATACTTCACAGTGAAATCCCATTTTCCATTTTCCACGTCGCATTCCACATAACCTCTACTTAAGTCTTCGTATTGAGATAAAAAAGAATACCCTAACTTACAAACAATGTCACATCTATATATTTTTCTACCAGACATATAGCAAGACATTTCTGCATTTGTTGGCGATGTTAATGCTGCACATTTAAGTTCTTAAGAAAAAAATAAATTAATACCAATGCAAATGTATGTTTGTGTTCATAAGCTTACTTTGCAGATTTATTTCGTAAAAACATGAACTATTTGTTCTTAGCTCCGGGTCCCAAGCAGAGCAGAAATTAATACCTTTACCAAACTCCAAATCTCCAGTGATATTGCACACGACATCAGCATCACTGCCACCGGCTGTTTCAAATTTCGGAATCCTAAATTCAAAATCGGAAGTATCCTCAAGAAATAAACTAATGTCATCACATGATCCGGGTGCGGCAATAGGCGGGGCTTTTTCTACAATTTTTAATTTTAGTATATGTGTATATTACATGTCCATTTTTTCATTACCTTTACAAACAGGAATTTTTGTTGTGTTCCACTGCAGAGATTGATCGCAACGAATGCTAGAAATTTCAAGTTGAGTTGTTGGAATTACATAATTTTCTGGACACTGGAATTCACAAATTGTCCCAATGGAGTAAAAATCGTCTGCAATGCTTGTGGAGCACGTTACAGATAGATTTGCAATCATTTTAGGTGGTTCGCAACCCTCTTCTGCAGAGTGAAGAGTAAAAATATAATTGGCGGTTTTAATATACAAATAGTTGATATACCCATGATTTCCACAACATATACACAGGTTGATACTGTACGCAATTCAGGGTCTAGAGCTTCACAAACGTTTTCGTACACGCCAGGAACAAATTTTCCTTCAAATGCGCACGTTACTTCTGCCTCTTTGCCATCATTGGTCATGAATTCAGCTTTAGTTATCAATTCATTCGGCAATAATTTCTGATCAGTGCACATATTGATCTTCGGCTGTGGTGCTATGTGCTCTGATGTAAAGCGATAAGCGAGTTATTTTATGAACCACAAAAGTGTTATGATTTACCTAAACACTGAACACCTTTGGTTGAATTCCATGTTGGGCCCAAACATTTTATAAATTCTCCATGTAATTTACTTGTAGGTATGACGTAACCATGATTGCATATATAACGACATTCTTGTCCACCGGGAACAGAATGCTTAGATTCGTGTAACTTGCAATCCAAATGTCCATGTTTTGGGTTCGAAGGCTTAGGACACTCCACAACTAGATAACGAAATGGATATAACTTTAAATTCCAAAATGGGGTTCAGGAGCGCTACCAGAACAAGCGGGGACTTCTGTGCTGTTCCATTTTCCTCTGACACAAGCAACAACTGAGTGGCTATCATCTTGTATTTCGTAACCAGATTTGCATCTGTATGTACAAATCGTTCCAGAAGATATGAAGCCACTGATTATATCATTTGGCTCACAGTTGTGGTATCCGTTTTCAATTTCGTGCAGATTGGAACAACTGTCTATTTCTGCAACATTAAAATCTCATTATTAAACTGGTCAGAAAAAACAAAAAAGCATTTTGGCACAATTTTTTAAGATGTGGAGTGGAGAACCAACTGAATTAAACATGCTCTTACACTCTTCTTGCAAAATGCGGCGTGAAAACATATCATACAAAGACTTACCCCTACAGATAGGGAAATCATGTGTCCAATTGACACCCGAGTGAGTTCCTTCGCATAGAGACATTGGATTTCCAATCATGAGGTACCCAGGATTGCATCTGAATAAGCATCGCGATCCCCAGGCACGGCCTTGAGTGCAATCTACTGCTCCGTTATAAACAGGTTTGGGAAAAGGGCATCGATTAACTGTAATAATGTTTATGAATCGCAATATGGTTCAGTAAGAAAGATAGCAAATGTTACCTTTCACTTGATATTTAAAGGTACAGGGAGAAGTCTTTTCCGCAGACTTTATATTTAAAATGATTGTATGAGTGCCTTCTGGTAAAATTCTTCCAACTCTTCTATTACCATGTAAAGACCAACGCAGAGGCTTCGTTCTTACAACTCCGTGTCTGTGAATGATTGATTTGTTACACATACGAATCACTATACGAATCATTAAAAATAGTTTAGCGTACTTTGGGCATGACGTAATGGTGGGAAGCAAGAGTGGTGCACATTTCATTCCTTTTTTTGCAGTAATGATTTTGTTTACAGGGCATCGAAGACATCCAGAATCATCATTGATGTTTATAACTGTTACAGGAATTACAGAATAAAAAATGAAATAAGATTTACAACAGTTCCAAACATCATTAGAGAACATGAAAGGTCAATTGAAGCAGCCTTCCCTGCCAATATTTAGATTGTATATGTTGTATTATTAAAATTATCAACTCAAGGAGAAGAATAGTTTCGCTTCTTCTAATGAGTTAGAAGGTAAGTGCAATATAGGTAATGCTAATTCTCACCTATTCTTAAATTGTAAATTCTGATCTTGCTATACGCTGAAAAAATAAACAAGAAATATTTCCAACTTCAAAAAGTGGAAGAGTAAAAGTTAACTCACTAACTCACGTTGTAGCTGAGGTTCAGGTGGCACAAAACTCTGAGTAATGACAGTTATTGGAAGAATTTTTTCGGTCACATTTAAAGATGATACAGGTATCAACAAGTGGTCGTCTTTTAACGGAAGGTCAGCCAAAGTTTTTTCATCTGTACTCACTCTCTTCTTCGAAATTCGATGTGACTTTCTTTTTTTTCCACGTCTTTTTTTCTTAACTCTAACATCCCCCAAGTTTCCAAAACTTGAGCCTTTATTGCGTGAAACTTTCTCTCTAGTAGCCAATGCCCAACGGTTCTCTCTTTCAGTGCGGTTCAGTGACACTTTCCTATCAGCGTAATTCCACTGCCTTCCGCTGACATCTTTTTCACTCCCTTCAGAGACATGTCCAAGCTTTGGGTCATTGCCAAAATGATTAGACATTGAACGAAAAAAAGGGGATTCGGTCGTATCGTTGGTGGTGAAGCTAGTGTTTACATTTTCAGACATAAAACTCTCTTTGTTCTCACGCAATTGGCCACGGCTTTCGTTTAAAAATTTTGATGTTTTGTTTAGCTCTTTTGATAACTCTTTAACCATTGTTTTATGACCTTGTTCATTTACGCCATCTTTATTTATTAATGGGTAGTAATTTTCCGTTGAACCGTTTCCTAGTTGATGTACAAACGTGAAAGGGGAATGAAAAGGTTGATTGACGTTTAAATTAAAGAATTGGCTGGAACTTAGTGAAGAACGTTGATGAGCAGACGAACTTGATGTTTGAGAGGGATAAAAATCTGACCTAAAACGACATTAAACCATTGTGATTTTGTATAATCAAGGTTGATCAGGAAATTCAAAAATTTCTCAGCAAAAAAAAATTTTTTTTGACATATAATTTTTCAGCATGATAAGTAACGTTTGCAACAACAAATAAATACCCAGTTAAATTTAAAATTTGAAACAATTCCAAACAATCTGTCTTACACCTTTGCTCATTTATCATTTTTTTTTTCAAATTGCGATTTGAAGTAAACAATATGCGAAGGACAAGTGAGATTAGAAAGTTCACTTTAAAAAAAATTAAAAATGAAAATGGGGAAAAAACTGATCTTTATCAAACATGAAAATTGAATTGAAACTCATCAATTCTGAATTTGATTTACGACTTTAACTTAACTTGCAGGACAAGTGGAAATGTTACTTTTTTGCCCCTTCCACATTTTTTTATAATTTGTAGCTTATTCATCCTAATTTGAACAGTTATTTTGCCTTAACATAAAGCCTATACATTTCAAAAAAGTTTAACTGAAAGCCATTAATCATATTACTAAGACTAATGGGAAATATAAATATATGAAATGAAACCAATTTAAATGTGACATTTCAAATTAGAAAGACGTCATATGATACTGAAAGTTGGAAATTTTTTAATATTTTCAATTTTTGCATGGTTGTAGGCACATGGGCACTACATTTGCACAAGTAACTGTATTCAACTCTTAGCACAGCAAGAATTCTATCTACTGATGGTTACAAATTTAAATTCAAAATCAAACCACGATCAAGTTTCAAGTAAACTCAAAACTGGACTGTATAACAGGTGTAACATAATAGGTATCATGTTCAAAGTTTTAACAACAAGAGAACTGTGTAAGTTCAGACAAATGTGCGGGATGTAGCTAGAGACAGCACTTAAATAATATAGTAATAAAGAACTTCATTTAAATTAGCTCTGACCAGCCTTGACATAAATTACGTATAAAATATATTTTACCTGTTCCTGCTCTTCCCGTAAGATCCCATTCGATAATTAGATGTGCATTGAATTACCACTGCAAATTAAAAAGTGAATTTATTCATAAGATGTAAAGCAAGCCTTTGGCCAACTATGCATCATTCTAAGGAGAAGTTTTTCTTTCATTTCCTCGCCTCCATGGAACCAAATGCATATAATTTATAATAAAAAGGTGCCGCAATTAACCGGAAACTGCATATCTTGAATTATATCTCAAATTTCTATTTCCAAGTTATGGGAACTTCACTTTCCTTGCACAAAAAAAAAAATTTTTTCTAGTTGTATTAAACTTCCCATCAAATACTCCTTAGAAAAAAACTTCTTAAAGGGAGAATCAGACGGTAATAAAAAGTTTTATTGCTAAAAAAACAGTTAGAAAAAAGTCAAGCGTAAAAAAGAATTTCAAATTAATGAATGTTCCATGGGGTAAGAGTAAATAAAAGAAATAGGACAAGACACATGCTATTATTAAAAAAGAATTAAAAAGTACACTAAAAAATGACCAGAACGGGTCAAGGAAACATAAAAATTCCACTTGAAAATTATTTACACCTTTCATAATCTAAACATTTACGTTCCCTCTTCTCTTTCTCGTCAATTAAGTCAAAATACACAGGAAACAAAAAAACAATCAAAGTTCAAAAAAGTTGTTGGAAACTGTAAAAGTAGATTTTTTAAAAATCGCAAATACACCTAAAATTCTACAAAATAATTAAATTAGTTTACATTTTAAATACAATAAACATAAATTATTGAAAACTAATAAGCAAAATATTTTTAAATAGGTTAAAAAAAAAAAGGTACAAACCAAAGTAGAATGTGCAAATCGTAAGTAAAATTGTCTTCATGGTTCATAAAAGAAATGTCTTTCAACTACTTTAACCCTTTGCTCTACTATTCTCCTTCTCTCTCTCAACTATCCAGATAATATGTGAAAATCTGTAAGATGATTTCACTCTTAGAGTTGGGGGAAGCCTAACTGAAAATCCTTCCGCTGAAAAAAGATAGTGCCACAAATTAAAAAAAAAATCAAATATTGTTTTTTAATTTTAAAGTTATTTTTAGTTTTTTTAAACGACACGATAAGGGCAAATTTAGAATTAGGTTGAAAGACGGCTTTTTTTAATTAATTTAAATGCTTGATAATTTTCTATTTTGATAAAAAAAAAAGTTATAAAATCAATGAATAACTCGTTTGGGAGATCAAATTAGTACAAATGTGTGAAATTAACACAGATAAATAAAAAAAAAACAATGCACACAAACATTTTCCGATAAGTTATGAGGGTCAATGGCTTTTAGAGAATTGACGAAAATAATAAAAATGTAACTTATTAGGCAATGTTAGTCATTTAAATTAAGGCAAGTTAAACGTCTTTTTACTTAAAAATAGTGGAGAGGGAAATAAAATGATGGATTGAGTTAAAACTTACCTGTTTATCAATCAGTGTCTGACTTTGACATAAAAATTAATTGCGACTTGTCCACAATCCTTCAGAAATAAAAATAAATCTATCACTTGAATACAAAATAGTAAGGCATAAAAATTATAAATTAATTTTTAAAGTTTTTTTTACATCTTAATAGGACAGCTACAGGAACGTATAAAAATAGTTACATGTTGTCTTTCTGAATGAAGGTTTGAGTTTTATCATTTCTTTTTATCACTGGAAACAGTTCAAAGGCTTGAAAATTAATACCGAAACTCTTCCATCATTCTTTAATTTTTTGTCTTATCTTCATACCTACAACTTACGGGAAAGAAAAATAAAAGTCACTTTAAAACTTTATAGTCCATTAACTTAAAAGTCTTATTTGTAATGGACAAGTTATTTTAAAGTACAAACGTTAAATATGCAATATTGATAACTGACTTAGGTTGATAAGAAATTGGAGTGTTTGTCATTTCTTGTGATTATTTTGCAGTAAAATGTGTCCTTGCAGAGGAAAATGAATAATTTGTATGATCAATTAGTTAAAAAAAAAAATTACATTCCCCATTCCCAAGCTCTGATAACAAACGCCGCCTGTTGATAAAAGAGTGAACCACCACAGACAAAGTAATTAGGTTTTGATACTTCAATTTTTGTTGTGTTAATTTGTTTTAAACTTCAACTTGTGAAAATAGAGGTTAATGGAATGATCTGACAGTCAAAATATCGTATTTATGTAACTATGATAATTTAAAAAACACGTTATTTGCAATTAATTATTACAAATTATTCTAACTTAAAAGATACAAAAGACGTAAACTTATTCAAGTATTACAAAAAAAAACCGTTTCATAAATTTACGAAAACGTTCACCTTTGGAATGAAATTACTGAAAGAACTATAAAATAAACAGTGCATTTTCAGTACAAACAACAAATCACAAAATAAAACACATGACTTAATTACAAGTCACTGATGTCAAAAATTAAAAACTGAATTTAAATTTAACGTTCATTCGCAAACATGATTTAAATAAGCAATCTTAAATAACTACGATATATGATGATTAATAACCTGATTGCAAAACTTTTTACTCTTTAGTCCCACAAAGAGGTTTCATAATCCTTCAAAGTTACGTTTCTTTTTTATCTTGCAAGGCCCGAATATCTTCTATTATAAAATCTTTTAACTGTTGGTAGGCTTTTTCCAAGGAATCATTCACAATGACAATGTCAAAATTGCCTGGCGCTTCACCTAATTCAATTTTCAATATTATTAATTTTTTTTGATTTTTAGTAATATTTCAAGTTTTACCATAAATTAGCTCTTGTTTAGCTGCATTTAGCCTCTTCTGCAAGCTTTCTTCTGTTTCTGTATTTCTTCGTCGTAGCCGTTCGTCCTAGATTGCAAATAAAATTACCATAACAAAAACGAATGGCATAATTTGACAATTATAACTGACTAGTGTTTGTTCAGATGGTGGCTTGATAAACACGTAACGTGGATTTATGTCTGTTTTCTTAATATTTTTCACTCCTTGGACATCAATATCAAGAACGCAAATACGTCCCATGCGCATGACATCCTCAACAGCTTGCTTACTATTAATCACCGGCAAAAGAAAAATTAAAAATTAATCATTTACAAATAAAAAAATATAAATAAGAACACCTTGTTCCGTAAAGATTTCCTGAGAACTCTGCCGTTTCCAAAAACTCTCCCCTTGCTACAGCTGCTTCCATTTCATTCCGCTCCACAAAATAGTAATCTGTGAAATAGGAGATGTTACAATAGACTATCTGCATATAAAACTATACAAACCCCTCGTGTGCTGTTCCCCTGCTCTTGGTTTCCGTGTTGTATCTGAAAAAGGAATGCCAGTTCAATATTCCGTCAAATGCAGGAGTCCAGCAGCTCTTACGAGAAATGCTGAAGCCAAGATAAGTTCCAAATTCATCCATCAATCGTTTAAGTAGTGTGCTTTTCCCGCTTCCACTGGGTCCACACAATACTAGAGGACGCGGTCCATTGATAACCATGACTTTTCTGGTTCCTTAAATCGAAAAATAAAATACAAACTATCACGATTTAGCAACTTTCTACCTGCGTCTGGTCTGGTTGCCATATGGACAGATAATGAAGGTACATAATCAACTAAACTGCACACGCTACATTGTGTAATTTAATCTAACTAATAATTTCCTTATTATCAAGAGGGATGTTGTTTTTCTTCAGTTTTTTGGCACCAGACCTCTATCGTGCCACATTCAGATGCCTGTTGCAATATGACGATGACGTTACTCATCTTACAAAGCATTAAATCAGTTTTTCGTTTCTTTTAGAGACTAAAAATTTTTCTTTTCATTACTGACTGGATTCAGTGTCCTTTCCTACGTACCAAAATTATAATTCAGCTGCGATAAACCAGTGCACAACGATCTAGTAAACAAATGACCGGATAACACGTTTCTCAAGGCCATGAATGCATCCAAAAATTCAGACGGACCGTTCCTGACGTCAATAGCAATCCACCAATAGCAAACACCTCTATAACGGGGAACATTGCCGATCAATACACTCAAAGCTGAATTTTCACGGCTTATTTTAATGAAAGAAAACTTGTAAACAAAGAGAGAGATAATAGTTAAACTAGTTAAACTGTCGCCAGATGGCGTTGCTAACAGTCACGGGTTAAAAATATTACAAATGTACATATTAATACAAAAATAATTTAATCTCGATTTAATTAACTCCGCAATAAATTAAAACCTTTTTTCCAACGCTTACCTAATTTTCAATAATTTAATAATAAGAACTTACTTGCATCTCGCTATAATTAGATATCTCTGAGTGTTTTCCAAAATTATAAACAGGTTATTTATTGAAAATGTAATTATTGTGAAATATTTTTTTACTTACTTGCAATCAATCATCAGGATCTTGTCCATTAGATTTATTTTTCTGATTAAGATCACTTAAAACTGTACGCAGTCCTCATTGAGTAAAGCATTTTAAATTGTTGTTTCTTTTTATTGTCGCAACTATCAACAGATGGTAAATAAATTTTTCAATACATATTGTTCCATTTAATCGATGTAAAACGTTCAAATTCGAAAATTATAAAATCAAAATGTGTCAGCATAATAAATTGTCACCATTAGACAAAAGTGTTTTCTCTTAAACAAGTTACAAAGTCCACATAAAACAAATAGAACTTTCTGTATTTGTAAATTATCCAAATATCAGCTAAACAGTGATATCATCGCACTTTTCCCCCAATATAAACGATAAGATTTAGATAGAGAACACTGACATTTAAACAAGCACGTTTACATGAAAAAGTGACATTCAAACACCGCGGCAGTTCATAGGGCGTGGTGGTTCAAATATTACGTAACAAACCAGATCAAAACGAAACGCGAACGCGGAAAATTCCTATCGCTTTTCCGCTCAAATCCGTACACGACATTCACCATGGAAGAGAATGACTTTGAATTTCTCCTTAAAAAAGCTGGAGCTTTGGGTGCATGGCAAGTGAAACTTTTCCTATTTATTGGTTTGAATGGATTTTTCATGGGATTCCAGCATCTTGGATCTGTATTCTTGGCTGCAACCCCAGATCACTGGTGCCAGCTGCCGTCAGCAGCTTCCGAGCTAGCATCTCGCATGAACTGGACTTATGAGCAGCTCAAATCCATCGCAATTCCCGTGGAAGATTGGCATAACAACGAAAGACTTAGCCAGTGCTCATTCTTTGATGATAATTACACATCTTTTAATTTATCATTTGATGAGTTTTCATTTAAAAATCGGTCTGATTCCATTAAATATTGCGATGCATGGGAATACGACACATCCCAGTATATTTCCACTATCGTCACGGAGGTGAGTAATTTTTGATAGAATTCTTTGAGATTTAGTGACGTTAAATGTTCGGTTCCGAATTTGGGCCTTGAAAGTTGGCTATGTCACATTTTGTAATTTTGATAAAGCGTGCGGGAGATTTAAAAACGCATTTATTGATTGACTTTTGTTTACAGCACGTGCCAACGTACATTGAGAAGAATTAAAAAGTTTTTTTTTTTAATTAGAGTATATTTAAACTCTGAATTAAGTAATATAAACTTTATCTTATCTAAAAAGCTGCTATCTCCAACTGACTTTCAAGTAAATAGATGTTTTCTGAAAACATTTGATTTCTGTGGCTTGTTTGTAGGTGAAGCACTTTTATTCACTTTTAGAACCAGACTGGACAAACTCATTCTATTTCAGGCTACTCGTAAGAAGTAAACAACGAAACTTGGCAATTCTACAGTCAAAAGAGAAAATAATAAAAATATGGATATAAACTTAGAAGAAGGTGTTGATGCCATTTAGTAATTTTGGTATTTTTGTGGCACATGGCTTTAAATTTCACAGTAATTTAAGAGCACTTACACATAACGTAGGTTCAATGTGCTAGTGGTTTTCAATTGAGTTTGCAAATTTAACTTGATCTGCAGTTTTTTTTAAAATCTTTTATCTAAATCACTGCTCCGCAATAACAACATGAAAATTTATTAAAATATCAATAATACACAAAAAGGCGCCAATTTACTCCGTTGCTATTGCGTGGCGAATTCCTCTTTTTGGTGCTCTTCAACTCTAATTTTGGCATTTTTATTTCAACTCATTTTTGAAGTGTAATTTCTCCCGTCAGCACTTTCAGGATTCCTCTAAAGGATTAAGTGTATACCTGCGGAGTAGTGTTTATCGGAGTAACCGTAATCCAAAGTTGAGATTCACCAAAAAGAGGGGTTGTCCATGCGACTGCAAAACTCGAGACTTAATTTTTTGAAGTGTATCATCAATTCTTGTATTCAGTTTTAATTAATTTTTACATAGTGGGACTTGGTCTGTTATAAGCGATGGCTGCAATCCTCAGTTCAAGCAAGTTACATGGCAGGTGTCTTGATTGGTTGTCTGATATTCGGATATGTATCGGATAGGTAAAGACTACACGGAATGATTGATTAAGGTGATAACTACCCTTTTGTTTAAGATTTGGAAGGCGAAGAGCACTACTGATTTCTCAAGTTATATTTTGCATCTCTGCAATCGTGGCATCTTTTGCACCTGACTATATCACTTTTACTCTTGCAAGATTTTTAACGGGAGTATCAGCACCAGGGATTTTTGGATGTCCTTTTGTACTAAGTACAGATCATCCTACTTGTAGCATACAACAGAATTAATGTGTGTGTGTTTTTTTTTTGTCAATTATAGTGACTGAAATAGTTGATGCAAAATGGCGTGCAATGATTGGAGTTTATTACCAAATACCATTTGGAATAGGCTATGCGGTTTTGCCTGGAATTGCCTATTTCATTCGAGAACGTCAAGCCTTACAATTAGCATTATCAGTACCGTCAGTCATAATTTTATTATCCTATTGGTAGGCTTGAGTATTGCTTTATTGTAATTGATTCACTTATGAGTATTGCTATTCAAAGGATCGTTCCCGAGTCACCAAGATGGTTATTAACTAAAAGTCGATTCGATGATACATTGACAGTATTAAAAAAATGTGCAAAAGCAAATAAAAAAATTCTTCCGCCTGATGAAGAACTATTGCAAATTATGAAGGAACTACAAAAAAAGGTAAGAAGCAAGAAGTAACTAAATCTAATTAGACGGAATTGTGTTCCAGTTTAAAGTGCCAATAAAAAGCTTAAATAAGCAATAAAATCTTTGCTATGTTACGCAATATAATTTAATATTTGGTCTAATTGATAACCTTTATCCTTCTTCTGCTATCAAATGTTAAACTGAATTATAAAACCGAAAGTTGAGTAAATTTATTAAATTAATGATTTCCAGAGGTTCCCCAAACAATATAACTATAGGAGAATTATGACAATTGTTTTTACAACAGGAAGAGGCATTTAAACAAAAGGAGACCAAAATAAATCAATGGCTCTTGATTACCAAATTGTGTTCAACATGGGAAATGACAAAACGTACAGCAGCAGCATATTTTACCTGGTAATGTTTATAAATATTATTCTAATTACCAGTTTTACTTGTAATGTTAACCCTCAGGTTTGTTGTTGCTGCTGTGTATTACGGTCTGGCATTTAACTCGCCTACACTGGGTGGCAATCCTTACGTTGTAGTATTTTTGGGTGGAATATTGGAGATACCAGCATATATTCTAGGATCTTTAATAATGAACGTAACAGGACGGAAAAAAACTTACAGTGCTACATTTATTCTGGCTGCACTCATGTGCGTTCTTATTATTGTCACGCCATCAGGTAAAATATCTTGTTACTTTAGTAGCGTTTGGTTTCAATATTATTATTACACAGATATAATATGGCTCACTTCAACGTTTGCTGTACTTGGCAAATTTTTTATCACAATTACGTTCGCTATTTCTTACTTATATACTGCAGAGTTGTTTCCAACAGTAGTTCGAAACATAGCTGTGAGTTATGGATCGGTAATGGCAAGAATTGGGTCAATATCGGCACCATACGTCGTTTATCTATTGGTAATTATTTATGCTCACTCCAATATTTCTTGACTCTGACATTTTTTTTTCTTTTAGGGACATCATTATCAACATCTTCCGCTGATTCTGTTCGCGGTTGCATCTACAGTAGCAGGATTAATAGCACTTTTATTACCAGAGACTAGAGGGTCCCCTTTGACAGAAACTGTAGCTGAAGTACAACAAACCAATAAAAAGTATAATTCAAAAAAACAAGCAAAATCAAATGTTTAGTAAAACAGTTTTAGATTAGATAAAATAAATAAAATTTTCCCTATTTAACCTTTAAAAAAAACTAATAATAACAATGTTTACTTGCATGGAATGATAATCTAACATACTCATTTTTTCTATAACAGTGTTGTCAATGGAAGTGCTAACCCAGAAGAGTTAATGCAATTACAAGCAAATTGTTAATTAAATAGTATTGATTTACTAATCAACATTAACACAAGCACTAAGTATAAATCTGTGGATTAACTGTAATTTGTAGTACATAAATTTTTTTTAATTGAGATGTTTATATCTCATTAAAGTTTTAAGATGTAATGTTCAGGTTTGTATGTACGTTAAATTATTTTTAAAAAATAACCTTACTGTTATAATTAAGCATTTTTAACGAAAATGAACCTGCCTGTGGAGAGTATTGCAATATTGTACAAATTGTAATTAGACACTGAATAAAAATTCTGTAGATAAATGAAACCTTTGATACAATTGTTTGATATTATATTTATCCCACTCATCGGGTTTACCAACCACCAGATTACTTCATTTCCTACAACTTAGGAAATTTTTACAACTCCCATTTCACAGAATAAATTAACACATACCTCAGTTGAAGTCGTCCGCTCGAATGACGTAACCTGGATAACTCTACCTATTATCAACTTTCAGAAACCCGTTGCCTAGCAACAGGAAAAATTACCAATTTGATGTTGATTCACTTTTTATTTTTTTTTCAATAATTGTGTCTGCAAAACGACAAGTCATTAATTCTGAAAAGAAATTCAAATTTTCCAAGTCGTTCAGCAGAAATGAATAAATTTAATGCATTGAGCATGCGCAGTGACCACATACGAGGTTCGATAGAGACTAGCCTATTGCTAGGAGCAGTTTGGTGGGAACAGAAGAGACGCGTTCTCGTCCTTCGGGGCACGCAATCAAAGCATCATGACGGCGGTGGAATTCGAGGACATTTTAAACCACGTTGGAGGCCGTGGTCGCTGGCAATGGATAATTTTCTTTTTTGCCAGTCTCAGTGGTTTTTTTAATGCATTTCCCCATTTGGGCTATGTTTTTCTGGGTGCTGAAGCTGACCATTGGTGCGCAATCCCAGAACCGGTAACGAAATGGCCAAATGTCACCCTGGACCAAATGAAAAATTCAACCATTCCTCGCGAAATAAGAGATGAAAAGTCAGAGTACAGTCATTGCACGATGTACGACAGGAATTACTCCTCGATAGTAGAAGCTGAACCGCCTGATTATAATCTCACTTTTTTGAAGACGAAATCATGCGATCAATGGAATTTTGATCGTTCTAAATACTCATCTACCATCGTCACTGAGGTTGGTTTTTTTATTGAAAAAATTAGCATCTATTTTTTATGGTTGCCAAGGGTTTTGTTTTTAATCTGGACCTCGTTTTTATGTAATCGATATGCTCGTTACCAAATTAAGGGAGTACATATTGCAAATAACATTGACACTATTGACCCAAATCATTCTAAAATAACCTTATAAAATGTTTATCCGCACACAAAACTTGTGTGGTTTTTTTTTGCGTTACTAATTGGATGGGAAGTTACGTAAACACATTTCTTGTTGCATGTTTGTTGAATAACTTTACACGTTTTATGAATGGCATTAAACTTGCATTTTTCTTTTACAGTGGAATTTGGTTTGCAATCGCAAACCTTTATTATCGACTGTGCAAGCATCGTATATGGCCGGAGTTTTTGCCGGTTGTTTTATATATGGAATGGCTTCAGACAGGTAATATAAAATTTGCATTTTAAATGTGAGCAATGTTGTTTCGATTCCCTAGTAAAATAAAAATGGAAAAAAAAATGATTTCTCCAGTTATAAAACTAGTGGATCGTACTTATTAAATGCCTCATTTATTGTGAATAAAAAGGTTTTCAATCTAATTTAATAAAATTGATAGCCCGCAGTAAATAAGCATTGTGCAATCAATAATGGCAAGTTGAACTAAAGCTACCTTGAAATGTTGCTGGGAAAATGACACTTCTTACGTTCTCTCGATTTGTAATTGGATATATTAAAAATTCTTGCGTGATTGACACGTTCGCTCCAGTTACGTTCTCGGGTAACACAAACTCATGTATTCCTGCAACCAAACGAGATAATTGATTACTGATCAACTGACCCTGAAAGAGACACCTGTCTAGACACGTGTCATTATTCTGTATGGTTTAGGTAATCAAGTGGGATCTCAATTTCTTGTATTTCAGCTCATCTGATACACTTATCTGCTCCTCCTCTTAAGCTGATATATACAATGGTATCTACTGCAGGGCTATTAATACATAGATTATGATTTCAGTGATGGGATTAATTTGTTTGTAATAATAGATTGGAAACTTTTCTCTCTTTTTAGATTTGGAAGACGAGTTGCAATTCTCACAGCTCTTGCATTTTTCATGACGGCGGGAATTATTACAGCTTTTTCAATTGATTACATAATGTTCATTGCATTTCGATTTGTCATTGCAATGTCGGCTGCTGGACTCTTTACCTCCACTTTTGTATTGAGTGAGTATTTTAAATGGTAACAGTGTGAAATGAAATAAGTTGTTTGCTGCAGTAGTGCAACCTTTTCAAACATTCAGGAGATTTAAAAACGCATTGGTTTATGTAGATACCAGATGAAAAAAAAAAAATGTTGTATGCCAATTGATGCCAACAATTGCCTTGCCTGTAATTTACATGGCACCCGTTTCTTATATATGCTAATCATGATTAATGATAAATAATTTAAGTAAATTTAGGGCAGGGTATTTTGTTTCCATAAATGGCTTAAGAAATCTCCTATTTGTAAACAAATTAGGCTGACATTTTCAACAGCTGTATTCAGCAATTTATGTTTTAACATTTGCAGTTAGGTTCCAGACGCTTGATTGGTTAACACGCATTCATTTTGCGTAGAGAAGTACTTGGAATTCACCTGGTACTTCTACGCAGTAAAATCTTTTTGAAATTACATAGGTCTGCTTCAAGCTTGTACTCCAAAAAAAAATATACAAAAAAACAAAGGAATAATCATTACTTTCATCTGTTTTTTTTTTTATTCGTTTGTATAACCAGTGTTTAGAGCCCCGAATCTGAGTCATCGCACTTTGCCCCTTCTAACACGATATTAAGTTAATGTATTGTAAAGTGTTAGCAACCACAAGGGTGAGTACTGGAATTGAAATTATAAACTATATATATATATATACTCTATTGTTTTTGTTTTTTGTCATGAATTAATTACTGTTTTATCATTTCTAATTACTTTTCAAAAATGAAATTTCTAACCACTATACTGTTCTGTTGTTGAATCAATTGGACATAACTTAAAAATTAAACTTGTTTATTTGTTTGAAAATAGTTCTATTTTCTTTCAGTTTCTTCATCTTACTGCAACGTGCCAAGACATTAATTTGCACTAACCATTTATTTTTATTTGTCGTGTAATTCATTACTCATTCGTTATTACTTTTAGCTACCGAAATTGCTGATCCAACCATGCGATGCATGTTTGGAATATTTTTCGAAATACCTTTCGCTATTGGGTACATGATTTTATCTGGAGTTGCGTACTTAATTCGCGATTGGCACAATTTACAACTCGCGGTTTCAATACCTAGTATTTTCATGATATCATACATTTGGTAAAGGGGAATTATAGGAGCCAAGTCATGTGAAGAATAATGCATATACTTTTTTGCAGGGTATTGCCAGAATCTCCTCGATGGTTAATATCAAAAGGGAGGTTCGAAGAGGCTCTAGCAGTTTTAAAGAAAGCAGCAAAGACTAACAACAAGACACTGCCACCCGAGAGTGAAATACTTTATATGATGAAAGCTTGTAAGGAAAACGTAAGGAGAATCTAATTATTCCCATTTCCAGTTTAATACCGTAATAATGTGAATTATAGGAAGAAAAGAGTAAACACGCACAATTAGAGAACTTCGGAATTGGCATCTACTTTTCACTATTTCAACGACGTGGATTACGACGAATTCTTACTGTGTACTTTACGTGGTACGTTCATTTATGCCTAAAGGTAAGGATAATTGATATTTAATTTTTCCCACTATTAACCTTTTAGGTTTGTCGTTTCAATGGTTTACTACGGTTTAGCATTAAACGCCAAAAACCTAGGAGACGATGTATATTTAGTAAATTTTTTGAATGGAGCTGTAGAAATTCCAGCTTATATTTTGGTTTATTATCTCATCATGAGAGGAGGTCGACGGTTTGGTTATTGTGGAACCTTTCTAGCTGGAGGCTGTGCATGTTTGCTAATTCTAGTTGTGCAAAGTAAGAACATATTCTTATACTTTTTAATATCTACATAATGCTTATTTAGTATAGTAACCTAACTTCAGCTCTATTTTCGTTTAAGCTTATTAAGTGTTAATACCAATCATTATTGATTTCAGCCTCATGGGTCATCACCACATTTGCAGTGCTCGGCAAATTCTGTATCACAGCAACGTTTGCGATTTCTTACTTATTTACCGCGGAATTATTTCCGACGTCAGTTCGTAATGTTGCCTTGACTTCCAGTTCAATGTGTGGCCGTATCGGATCCATACTAGCGCCTTACATTGTGGACCTTGTGGTGTGTGCTTGGAATAATTGACTTTACTACATTTTAAAAAAAATTGCTGTATTTGGTATTTTCAGGAGAGTGATTCGTTTAACATTCCAATGACTCTCTTTGGTGGTTTAGCAGTTATTGCAGGAATCCTAGCATTATTTTTACCCGAAACTAATAAACGAAACATGGTTGAGAACTGGACTACCAAACCTGAAGTTTCAGTCATTGGTAAAGTTCTTTGTACACCACTAATTGAATTATTCAAAAGTTGAATTTTTCTTTTTTTGATTGCAGTTGCTTCGAGTGAAGATAATAATACAACTACAGAAGACAGGTCTTCCGCATCTAATAATACTCTTGCAACTAGTTTTTAGTTTAATAAAAGAAGAGATTACATCAAACTTTGTATTGGGGGTGAGACTAAAAACTAATAATATTGTGGTTGTGTAGGCGATATAAACAAAATATTTTTTTTTTTTTTTTTTTTTTACTTTACTTTTTTTCTCAGAATTTTAATACTTTATCAATATTACGCAACAATACTAGTTTTATATTTTTTTTAAAATTTGAAATCATGAATTTATACCCTAAAGATTCATAACTGTTAATTATATTTTTTGATATTTACAATTTAATCATTCCTTTCTAAAGTGTCAGTATTATAAATATTTAAAGTATCTACATCTGTAACCATTAAAATTTATTTTGCAATCAGTCTGCTCTAATCTTGGTTTGCCTGAACAATTTTCAAATACTCCGAACTTATAGAACTCATTTAATTACTTACGAATAATAATTTTACTTACGAAAGACATTGTATCAACTTAAAAGATGCACACTCATTCATTAGGTGAATCGTTACTTTTGGTCAACTCTTCATTGCCCAATGAAGTTTGAGTTTGCTGTCGCGCCAGCTGAATTATTTGAGGTGATGCCTTCACAAATTTTTCATCTAGGTATCTAGCACTATTATCTTCTGTTTGGTCCAAGTAATACCTGATTATAATTATTAGAATTACACTTTATTAGCTTTTGAATTTCATACAAATATGAGTTAATGATGTAAGAAATGAATGATTACCTGTAATTTACCATGATTCCGCATGAATTACTGAGTCCTCTGGGAGATAAATCAGCTTTCCAATTTAATCTCCACATGACAGCACCATTACGTAAATGGAAGTTAGCTAACAGGAAATACAATTTATAAATAACAAATATCAAATTTGAGTTGAACTATTTACCAACGCTGTCCAGTGCAAAACCTCGATGTTTTTCGGAATACAGGTAAGTAGCGCATAACCGCATCAAAGGAGTTTCAAGGGTTCGAGCAAGTTTTTCATTGGTTATCCAACTGTTTGAAATGAATACTTTATGCAATTTTTGCCATGGGTTTTGATTTCCGTTTACAACGGCCACTTCGGCGCCAGCATCTAAAGGCAAAAGCGCTTCTACTTCCTTAAGTTCGGTAGCCGTAAGTAAATCTTTAGCAACTTCAGAGTTATTTTCAGCGGCAGCTATTTTTTGTAGTAACCATTGAGAAAATCCTGGTATTGGTGATAGACTAGAAAATTGAGTCATTTGAGGAAATTCAACTTGTAGTTGGCGGACTACTCGTTTTATTAAGTAATTTCCTAATTCGATTCCTTGTAAACCTGAAAATGATTATCAATAAGAACTGAGTTGATATTTGTTCTTCGTATTTCACCTTTTTGTGTAGAGGTAATAGAATAGAATATAGCAGTCGTGATTTTACGTGAATCTTCTTCGCCTCCGCTCATTGAGCCACTGATATCGGCATCAGAGTGAACTCTTTGAACCACAATCCCTTGAATTGATTTGGATATTTCATTCGTTAAAGCTGTATGCAGAACCACAATAGGTTCCCGGGGCATGCTGCTATGAGTAAAAACGAAACAGCGCCGGTATGGACCAACACGGCGCTTTAGGTCAGTCCAATTCCGCATTGGATGAACAGCCTCGTAATCTGAGACCTAATTAATGTTAAATAGAATTGATTCCATGATTCTATCAACAAGAAAGGTAATACACACCTTTTGCAACATATCACACGATGATTGCCATGTAACTCTTTCTAAATTTAGAAATCCAACACTGAACCATAAAGCTAGCAAATCTTTTAAAGTAGCATTTAAAGCTCTCAAATGGTAAATACTCATATCATCTTTTCCATGGGATTCGATTTCATTCTAAATGATACGAAAGTATATAGTCAAAGTTTGCCCTTTATTTGCATCTACCTACTAAAATTTGAGATCTCATGTCAACTAAAAATTTCACACCGCCTTCAAGTCTTCCAATTTGAGTAAATAACCAATGATACTGAGGAGTTAACGCTTTTCGTAATTTCTCCTCACATGTGATTACATAAATTTCTCCCTTATCCTAAATTATTGCAGAAAAGTTTTGAATAAGATATAATAAGTGTAAAATAAATGTAAAAATAAATTTACCTTGTTGTCCAAGTAGGTCTGAGCAAGTTTTTCGACATTTTCGTGATCCACATTGAATTCTTGTGCGATCAGCTGCAGAAATACTCCGGATTCGTCAATGTCCAATTCTTTGTACAAGGAACACAGCTGACGTAATTTTGACTGGAAAAAAATAATTAAATTGCCTGTAATATTAGAAAGTACATGGTCACCCCTATTGAAAAGTAAGTTTTCTTACATCTATTATAAGAGTACTCCGTTGTCTCGACTCTCTAACGTCTTGCAGCACTTGCTGGAGGCTATCCAGCATGGCTTGACTTACAGGCATGGTTGTTGTTAAGTACCTAGATAAAGTCTTCCACTGAAATATTTAAATAAGTTAAAAAGTTTTTTTGGGTTGCCAACTACTAACATCAATGTTGTTAATTTAATATATAGCACAGTTCGAATAATGTAGGTGAAAAGTCGCTTTGAAAATTTTTTTAGTATAGTAACACTCTTAATCTAAAAATGTTTGTGGCAGCATCCTGAAATTTCAATCACGTGCAGACAGATCACAGCTAGCATTTACATTAAGAGTGTTTTCGAATTTCTTAACTTCAAATTACGATAAAAGAGTCATGCTAATTTACTAATTATTTTGTTACCAAAACGTAATATCCACCGCGTTATAAGAAGATTACAGAAGCGTTCCTTAACCGTAAAGGCACAAAGAATGTAAAGTAAAAGAATAAATTTTCGTTTTCCAATTGCAGCTCGTTTTCAAGACGGTTGAGTCAACCTGATAAAAACCTTACGTTTTACTCAAATACATACTCTGTCTAATTTCATATGTAGTACGACGTTTCTTAACATCATTACACGTTAATTTGATGTCAGCGTAGTTTGTCTATTTTTAAAAGTTATGTCCAAAAATAATAATAAAATTCGTCAACATGCCATGATGAGGTCGCGTTAATTTATGCAAGGTAATGAAGTTTTTTATCACATCCATTAAAAAAACTTCAGTGTACAAATTAGTTGAATATATTACGGTCTCATGAGATATATGTATGAATCATGCGAACGATAATATTTGAGTTTGTTCGAAGATAACACTCGCCTGGACTCAAATTCATACGCTCTGAGAAAAGTAGGTTAAATGTTATGTTTTGTGACGTAATAACTCAGCTTTTTGGGCTGAGCGGCCAGGAAGAACTAATGTATAAATGGTGGGCTGGAACATGAAGTCGGACGATTAATAGGTAAAAATGATGAGAAATAAAGTACCATAATTTTGTTTCACTGGAATTATTAAGACTTATCATAAGATTTTTAAACAAAACATTTTTTAGCCTCCATTCATTAAATTAAAATTAATATTAATATCCGACACATCATCACTGCCAATATTCGTCTGCTTCACTTCGACCATGAACTTTGCTAATCAAACGTTAAGCAATGGGAGATTGAGAATACTTACTCAAAAAAGTGTTCAGAAGATTTTTTGCAACACGTCCGCTAAAAGATTTTCAAATGAATCTGATTGGAGCCGTATAGTCAATGATGCAGAACGAGTTGTCGGATATTCTACTTCGTACATGAGTTTGCGATGCCTCCTTAGCGACGAAATTTCAAATTTAGCTGTTCACGTGCGAAAACTAGTTGGAACTGGTCACCCATTGTTAAAAACTGCTAAGTAATAATTTCTATACGAGAATAAACAAATTTATTAATTCTTTTCACTCTTCAGGAGATTGATTTACAATGGAAAAACTTACATGCATACTCGTGGATTGGTTGTTTTGCTTATTTCCAAAACAGCTGGCCATAAAACAGTAGAAAATAAAATAGACTCAATATCAGACGGTATTTCCTTTAGGTATTGCACCTTGCATACTTCTACTTCTACATATTTTTTTTCATTTGGTTATTTTAATTTGTAGGCAAAGATCTTTAGCTGAAATTACTGAAATGATTCATATGGCTCATCAAATTCATAGAGGGATTATTAACATATCAAGTTTGCTTTTACCTGACGAAACTACTTTATCTAACATGGAATTAGGCAATAAAATTGCAGTCTTGTGCGGAGATTATTTGCTTGCAAGTGCTGCAAAAAATTTAGCTTCACTTCGTCATCCTGATGTACAATTCGCATTTGTTGTTACTAGTTATTGCCAATTACATTCTCTTCCTTTAATAGGTCGTAGAAATGATAACTAAAGCAATAAGAGATTTTCCTCAAGCTGAGTTTATCGGAGAACATGATGTTCATGGGAACGCCGTATCAATTCCTGGAATGACATCAAATGATTGGGAAGAAAAAACGTATTTGTTGACCGGCTCACTTTTAGCGCATAGCTGCAAAGCTGCATTAGCTTTGGCTAATCACGACCAAATGTTACAAAATGAAGCATTTTGTTTTGGTAAAAATGTTGCATTAGCCTGGCAGGTAATTGTAACTTAAGTTTGCATCACTCTTCATTGAGTCTATATATTGCTATTCAGGTTTATTCGGAGTTGCAACCGTTTTTAGATACTCACAAATATACACCAGGCAAACCGTTTGATTTAACCTCTCTTCCAGTTCAACTCCATTTAAATGTCGACGCTCAGTTACAAGACTATATTATCAAATACAAACAAAATTTGGATAACGTTGACTACAAATTGGTTAGTGTCATTTGATAATAAATGCTTCAATTTTTACAGTATTTTTTCTTAGGTACGAGATGCTGTTTTAAGTGGACAAGGTGTCGACAAAGCTAAAGAAATTTGTGAAATTTATGCTAAGAGATCAATTCAATGTTTGAGTGTATTTAACAATTCAGAAGCAAATTCTGCATTAAAAAATATAGTTGATGTATTACATATGCCTGAATTAAGTGTATGATTAATAAAGATTAAGATGCTAAAAATTATTCTCACTTTTTTTTTGAAAATTTAAACTGCAGTGATACAAAATCTAGAGTTAAAATGTTGCATAATTTTATTAGTTTTCTTAACATCAACATATTTGTAACTTACAATTTGTGGAGGCCCTTGTAGATTGCCTTACATTGGATTTTATGAATTTCCGTACTAACCGGAAACAGCAAAGCCTATGACGTAACGTATCAGTAGTATGGCACAGGTATATTGTCCGAATTCGGCGTGGAATATTTTATACTAAAACAATTTGAGAATGAAGTTATATGATAGAAATTTTGAAACTATGGACGACGACATTATAGTTAACGATATTGATGATTCAGTTAATCAAAATGAAAGCGACCAAATGTTTTGTGACGAAGAAGATACAGCCGATCTGCCTAAATCTCTCATAGTTACAAATTTGGATGACAGAGTATTTGATAGCGAAGATGACAAGGTAAGAATATACGAGAAATCGTGAATTAAAACTATTTATGTGAAATTGGACAAAAGCCAGAATAATTAAAGATTGGTCGCCTTGTTAATTTTATCGACAGGCGGAGCAGAAATCAATTGGGTTTATCAAAAATAATTACTAATTTGAGTTGGTTAACATCTTTAATATATTCATGTGTAAATGATATTTTCTACACTACTCATAACAACCATAAAAATTTAATAAACGAAACACTGTGATGAAAAATTTATAGAAGAGGAACTTGGCACATTGCCCCGTTCCTTTGCTAATGATTGAAAATATAATTTTAAAAATGTTTTTCTTTCCAGAAAACTTTCGAGTCTCTTTTTGAGCAGTTCGGTGAAGTGACATTTCAATATTTTAAGAGTTTTCGAAGAGCCAGGGTAAATTTTCAGTTAGCACAAATTGCTGCAGCAGCACGAATTCAGTTGCATCAGATAGATATTTACGACAAAACAATAAATTGTTATTTTGCGCAGGTAAACAACTCTGCAAGCAATCATAACAAAATACTGATGTCCCTTTTATTCCCAATCGCAGTCGGTGTCCCCAAAGGATGACAGCAAAGATCCACATTTGCAACCACCTACCCCAGATAAACAGTTTCTAATTTCGCCGCCAGCCTCACCCCCAGTTGGATGGGAACCAGTACATGAGGCTCAGCCACTGATCAATTATGATATACTCACTGCATTAGCTAATCTGACTCCAGGTAATAATATCAAACCACTCAGGCAAATATCATTACATTAATCGTTTCAAAATAAATGTTATTCAAGTTATTTAGTTGAAATATTATTCAATGTAGGTGAGTCGCGTGAACTTCATCCACCATCTGAATCGCAACCGGGTATTGTTGTTCATCCTTGTGAAGGGGCAGCTGGCGGGCTTGGCAAACAGCAGTTTGTCATACAGCATACACCGTGTCCAGAAAGAAAATCGTAAATGCTGTAACTGCAACGTATTGTCAATGTATATTTGGCCAATGTATTAGTTTACTTAACGTCACAAAGTTGTTTTACTCATCGTTCATTTGTAATTGCAAATGACACTAAATATATTTATGTAAAAATAGATGTAAAGTAAGGTCAATATGTTACGTAGTAACCTCATATAAATTATGTAAATTAGTAAAAAAGACTGCAATGTTATATTTTTTTGTTTTACTTTATTTTTCGTTACAAATATTGTATGAACTACAAAACATCGAGAATTTGAAATATTATTTAATTATATTTATTTTCTTGTTAACAATTTAATAAAACCGACTTGGTCAATGAACACAAACGCTGTTTGTTACCTTTTTAATAAATATATTTATATATACATGAGCGATTTCTGGAAAAATAAACCCATTCAATGAGATACAAAACTTCAATAGAAATGCATTGAGCAAAAGCTGTAAGCAAGTAAACGCACGCACACGAGTGCAACAGTGAACATACATTTCATTTTAAAAACGTGTTTTAAGGCAATCTTCACAATCACAGATAAATACAGCACTCCAGGAACCAGTCGAAAAAACATTTCAAAAAGTCAGTGACAAATATAATTTTAATCTCATGTAGAAAACAAATATTAGTTACTTGTATTATGCACGCAAATTAAAATTTAACAAAATTCATATCAAACTAACACTAAAATAGGAACAAAAACAACACTAAAAGCTTGAGCACAAAAGAGAAAAAAAGTTTTAATTGTACTTAAATATATAAAACACTGGAATAGTTCCCTGAATACATAAACTTTTTCCTCCCCTACGGTGAAGGCAAACTAGTTAATTTCTGTAATTCTGCGAGATCATCAGCATTGGTCTTGGTCTTTTTTCTTTCATACGCTGGATTCTCAAACGTTTCAAACTTCTTTCCAAGCCCCATTCGAACTGGATACTGTTTTCGATACCAGAGGAAACATCCTATAGACAATAAAGTTAATACAACAACCGGTGCTGCTACACCAAAAACAATTATCAAAGTCGTAAAATCGTTTTCTTCTCCATCAGTATCTGGTTTCGTTTCTTCCAATGAATCATCTAACGTCTGCTGCATTTCATTGTCAGAAATAGTTGGAATCTTTTTCTTCTTTTCTTTTGAACCTTCGGTTTTGTCAGCTTCTTTAGAATTTGTATCTTGCTGATTTGTCTGTTTTTTTCTAGTAGTCAATTTTGTTGTAGACGTGTCATTGTTGACTTGGCAAACTGGAATGTCGTCACTCCAACTCAGATCAGGCAAACAGGTTATAGTTGAGCTCCCAACTAAATCAAATCCTACATCACATTGGAAAAGGACTGTCGAGCCAATACTTATATCGTCAGCAAACAAAACACTTCCATATTTTAGAGATGGCACAGTGGTACATGTGGAAGAGTATTCGATCATGAACCCAAATTCACCCGCCGCATCATTAACTTTTAAAGAAATATTGGCAGTTATAAGCTCTAAAATGACCACGTTAGATTTGCTTGTCAAGTTCTTTGAATCAGCCTGATTTTGAAGTCTAACTATTAGAGTGTCTCGTTTCTCATCAAAAATGTCCATGTAGGACAAAGCTGTTCCCTTTTTTTGTCTCTTACCCGGTAAACTGAAATACTGTACATTTAAATTAATTCTGTGATCTTGAGGAGCTCGTATGATCCAAATGCAATGTTGCTCACTCAAAACCATTTTGGCTGGGTAACCTGGATGCACAATTGTACCGACATTTTTTTCAGCAAATTTATTAAGAATTCGCCCATTGCACTCTTGAATTTGACACTTCGGGTCGGGAGAGGGGTCCCATTTTGGAACAGGAGAGTCGTCCGTTTTGACACACGTCGATTTGGACGAGCCGTTTAAATCGTATGGATCGTTACAACCAAATTTTATAGTCGAACCGATGGATTTGTTTTTGCCCACAAAATAACTATAAGTAGATAACTTTGGAAAGGAGCAAAAATCTGGCTCGAATGACTGATATGAGATTTGAAAACTAACGGAAGAGGTGTAATTAATCTCTGAGGAAACGTTTTGATTTAAGCTTTCTTCTTCCGAGTCTTCATCTAATGTTGTATATGCATTCAAATTGAACTCATACGTAACATTTAATTCCTCAGCTTCTAAATTGGACCAACAAATCTCGCAGTGTCTAGGCAATGACAAAAGGCGCCTGTTTATGGAAATGTATAATTGGTCGGTTTCACTGGGCAGTGATATCTGTTCAATGTTTATGAGTAGTTTCTGACCGGGTGGGGGGGTTAAAATCCAAGTACAAACGAGGGGATCAAGGTATGAGAATGGAGCTGATATTTCACCTGTATCAACGTTTGTGAGTACTCCTCCACAATGAGATGATGTGTCTGATGCAAACGTTACGTCTAATGTGATGTATATGAGAAATTGAGTACAAAACTGGAGATTCTTGTGTCGCATTTTGTCGTAAGCCGTTCGGAATTCTTGATGAAGTCAATTTCGTCTGAATGATGCAATCATGACACTATAGAAAACAAAAAAATTATAACTACAACTGCACTTTTAATACAGGGAATGTAAAACCTGACACGATATGTGAAAAACCTTAGCACATTGAAATATGTATAAGAACAATACTTACAACACCGTCTTGGTCTTGCACATTCAATGTTTAAATGGTTTACGTAACACTACGTTAATAAATGCTACGTCTATGTAAACGTTTAATTGGTTAATAGCAAACCAGTTTATTAAAGATCTAGTTTCGAAACAACAGCAAATAGTATATGTTGATAATAAAACTCGTCAAATACGCACGGTTTATGTTCTAGCAAAGAGAGCGTGAAGGTCTTTTCAAATTAGGTCACATATCTCAATAATTTGGGGGTTTATCCAATTTTTTTTTTTTGTAACGACACCGTATTGAAACCGAAATAAAAATAGTCACACAGTGATTGTGGAGAAACATTTGACACCGAAAATTATTTTAGACCTACCTGTTGACCGACTACACTACGTCAAGAGACATGTTTTTGGTGTTGTGAAAGACCAGTGGACGTCATCATTATTAACGCTGAAATGACGTCATAAAGAATGTTATTTCCTACAAGAATGGCGCGTAAAATTCTCTCATTTTGATTGTAATGGCGAACATAGACGACATGGGTTTTTTCGGAAAATTAAAAGTTTTGGCTGTCAAAATTGATACAAAATTACCAGAATTTAAGCAGATGATACGGGAACCAAAACAAAATAATTTGGGCGGGCAATCGCCTATTAATGAGCTTAAAAAAATTGAAATTGATGTCGGAGAAGTTACGGTAAATGGAATTAAATGATAATCTAATGGCATAAATCAGAAACTAAAATATGCTTCTTTTGCAGAAACAAGCAAACATTCAAGTAGCTGAACAAGCAGACGCTAATTTGAGTATGGAACAAAAATTAGACGTTTTCAATAATCAAGTTTGTTTGATTGAAAAGAAATTAACTTCGATAGAGAAATATTTAAATAATTACGGATTTTGCGGTGATTCACAACCTAATACAAATGTGGAAGAGAAAATTGGTAGAGAACTAGTTTACTTCAAAAATTTGATTTACAACACTAATTCGTTTACGATTTGGTTATTACAGAGGCATCAGAAATAGAAAATATACCAACATCAGCGTGCAGTTCAAAATCCCCGGATTTAGGAGCTTTCGGTTTGAGTTCACCGACAGTGCGTTTATTGCACAACACCGCCAGAAAGCCTGACACTCAAATGCTAGCAAGAAACATCTTCGATGACCAGGAGAGTGCTGATTTCATCAAAGGTGTTAGCTCCACCGATTCCGATTTGAACGTAATAATTGACCCAATGGAGGAACTTCTCAACCCACAGAAAAAAGAAAAGGTATGCTTATTATTATTGCGTATGAATGTAGAATTAATAAGTTTCCTCAGAAATATTTAGATGAAACTGAAACTGTGGATGCTACAACTACTCCAACAGCAAACATCAATTTCGTTTTGACAGAAACATCACCTATGAATGTAAAATATCGCTATAATTTTGTTAATTTTGACCATTTTACACATAATGTTTTAACTAGATTCAAGATGTTACTGCAAAGAAGTTGAATTTTTCTCCCGATACCTCCAATTTGACAAATCAAACAACACCCATTAGAATGAATTTCCCTTTGGAACGAAACCCAGTCCAAACCAGTGCACAAAATGTAAGCTAGGTCACACTTACCTTACAAATTTTTTTTTTTAATTTATTTTTATTTATAGGATTTAGGAGATTTTGACGGTAGTAGTTTACCGCCAACACCCAAATTCAACGTTGATTACAATTTTATGTAGATGTTTTTTTTGTTAATGTCTAAGAAATTTGTTACATTAAATCGCCAAATTCTTGAAATAATGATTCGTCTACTTTCACTTCTTCTTCGCCATCCAATATAAAATTGATGTCAGATTGAATAAGTGAATGGTCTTTTTCAAATAACTCTCTTCCAGTCGATTTTTTGTTATCTTCTTTGGAAAAGGTCTTTTTAAGTTCAGCCATTTCAGCATCAAATTGTGCTTTCCATGCTAAGAAAGACTCGACGGTTACTCGAGTTCCTTCAAATATTTTCTAGAAGCATAATTATTGTAAGAAAACGACAAATGCATTGTCATGTTTTATTCAATGTCACCATCTCGGCAGCTTCTTTTTCTTGTTCTAGTCTTTCTTCTTCTTCTTGTTTCATTTTATTAAAATCGTCCCATTTTTTATTCAGCCATTCCTGCGCTGTTGATACGAGAGTAAATATCATTACCATTCCCAAATTATTTTCGGCCTAGACAAAAAAATAAAAGCAGGATAAGTAACTGACTGTCAATGAAATTGGCTACTTTCCCACCTCTTCACTTAAAACTTTCTTTAAGGCTTTTGCGTCATCGTCTTCAAAATTAACAGACTCGCAAATATCTATGTGTGGTGATGTGTCTGGGTAATTTTCAATGTACGTGAATTGAATTTTGCAAGCAGCTGACAATATGAGATTTTGGTAATTAAGAAAAGTAAATTTGATGACATATGAATTGAATTAGTACCACCGATTTCTGGGTCTGCATTTTCATCAAACTCATCAGTTTTGACGAATATAGTAAATTTATAAAATGGTTCAACTTCTAAAACTGGAAAGAAGGATGTTATGAGCATTACTCAAAGAGAGCACTAGAAACATTGTTATTACACCTTCAAATTCAGTAGGATAAATCGACTCCAATGCTTCAATTTCATTTCTTTGCTCTTCAGCATAATCTGTCATTTTCTATTTAACATATAATGGCAACACAGGTAAATAAAGTGCAAAACAGGTCGTAATTAATTATCTGCACATGATTTTTATGTATAATAGAGATTCGTTCGTTACGTATTTAGTCCTGGAAAATGTAATCGATAAGATGCAAGCACTGCATAACGAACAAATCATTAGAGGGTGGGTGAGTTGAACAACAAAACTGTACGACACAAATTATGTCAAAGCAAAACGTACGAGGCACAGACCCCAAAAAAGTGGTACATTATATTGTTTAATGTACGATTAAAGGTTCCTTTTAATAAAACTCTATTCATTTTAGAGCACAGAACTCTTTACTTTAACCTACGGTTCATTAGTAGCTCAATTGGTGAAGGATTATGAAAATGATGAAGATGTAAATAAACAATTGGATAAAATGTAAGTTCTATACAGGCAAGAACATTTATAAGTAATTAAATGCGAGTTAAAAAAATTTAGGGGTTACAACATAGGTGTCAGATTGATAGAAGATTTTTTGGCACGATCTGGAGCAGGAAGATGTCAAGACTTTAGAGATACGTCTGAAAAAATTCAACAAGCATTTCGAATGTTTTTGGGAATTAACCCAACTGTGACTAATTGGAGCCCTGCTTGGGATGAATTTTCCTTGATCATTGATAACAATCCATTAACTGAGTTCGTGGAGTTACCAGATTCACATTTTGCTTTAAAATACTGCAATATGTTATGTGGAGTTTTACGTGGAGCACTAGAAATGGTAAAAATATAAAAAAAATGCTATTAAAATGAGACTTCACAATTAATTATTTTTCAGGTGCAAATGGAAGTTGCAGTCCGCTTTGTTCAAGATCAATTGAAAGGTGACAACACAACAGAACTGCGGGTTAAATTTATTCGTCGTTTAGAAGATGCCATTCCAGCTGGAGAAGATTAAATTATTGCACAATAAATTCAAATGTAGTATATTATAAAATCATTTTTATTAATGTCTATTCAAAATCAATATGTAGTAAAACTCTTATTCTACCATGGAGTTCTCGCACATTGAATGTTTGTACATAGATGTTATTTGTACACAATATTAAATTGATAAACATAGGGCTATAGGACAATGATCACTGCCGAGTACAGATGTTCGAATAACTTGTTCGCACAAGTGTGGAATTAGAGCTTTGGAAAGAACGAAGTAATCAAGGCGCCTGAAAAAAATGTTAATATGAAACACATATATACATATATGCTGTCAGTTATCTTTCTTACCATCCAACATTCTTTTTACGCGCGTTCATCATATAAGTCCAGAAGGTGTACACTTGCTCTTGTGGATGCAGATGCCGAAAAGAGTCTACAAAACTGTTGTCATTTAGTAGTTGTGTAAAACCATCACGTTCTTCCTGAGAGAAACCAGCGTTTTTTTTGTTTGTTTTCGGATTGGCCAAATCTAACATTAAATACTGCTTAGTATATAAAAATATATATATTTAGTACTTTGAACATAATCACAATTACCTATTTCTTCGTGAGCGACATTTAAATCTCCACACAAAATAACTGGTTTTTTTGAGTCCAATTGATGAAGATATTCTCGGAAATCTATGTCCCATTGTTTTCGATGATCCAACCGAACTAATTTTCGACCCGCATTGGGAACATCTAAAAAATTGATACCATGCACAGTGTAAGCAGGCCTAATTTTTCAATTTTTTAAAAATTATTTTACATGCTGCAACTAAAAAAAACTTCTCGTATTCTGCTGTAATAACTCGACCTTCCGTATCATGTTCTTGAATACCTAAATATTCTTGTTCGTATAAAACTAATGTTCCAACTTAGGCTAAGTAGATTACTTACCTATTCCGTACACAATGTCGAGCGGTATAATTTTTGTGTATAATCCAACTCCTGAATAACCTTCTGAATCACCAGATAACCAATAATTTGTGTATCCTTCAAGTGATGCTGTGGCGGGAATTTTCTCGACAGCACATTTTGTTTCCATCACGCAAAACATATCTGGATCTTCTCGTTTCACATATTCTAAACCGCCTTTCTAGTAGGATTTATTAAGGTTAACAAAATAAAAAAAATTTAAAAATTGTAATTACTTGAAGCCAAGCTCTAATCCCATTGACGTTCCATGCAACAATCTTCATGTTCCATTTGTCTCCATTTTCAGTATTGGCATTAATATCGAAATCCATTTGATTAAGCACGTCTAAAGATGCAGCCATTTCATCTAATCTTGCTCTCTTTGGGGTTGAACTAGTTGCAATGTCCTGATCTCCATCCCCACCGTCATCTTCGATTTTCTTACCCCTGCCATTTGCCGAGCTAGCCTAAAAATGAAAAATTAACATCCCTTCACAGAAGTTACATGTGAATAAAATTTGTTTTTTTTACTTTTCGTTTAGGAGCCATAATGAATCAACTGACAGATATCCAGAACAAATTTACTGAACTTAGCAAAATGATCGGACCCGAAGCTTCTGATCTAGCAGATCTACGACCCTATCCCGCCACTGATGTAAACAAAGCCTTGTTGGCCCTGATACTCTCGATGCGAGGCTCGCTCGTGAATTCGATTTTCATAAACAATGAAATTTTTTTCGTTTTAGTTAAGGAATATAAAACAAAGATATTTTATTATAGACATTTTAGAATTGCGACGCGATGTTGTCATGGCAACAAACTCGGCATGGCTTCGCATTTTTTAGAAATGGCTACTCTTCCTGTTGAATTGCATTAGTGTGATAGAACCCAACATAAATGGATAAAGCTTTAAGCTTATAAAATAAATTTCTAATGGGGAAATCCAACGGTAGCCGATTGGTATGTGGTATAGCTGCTAGATCGTTTTAAATCTTATTGAGTTGAATTTTACCTCTTTAAATTAAATTTACTTAATATATATTTATGTACATTATGATGATAAATATTTTTATAATACAAGAGTATTTATATCATCTTCAAATGCTTCAACAATTGGGCTTTTATGCTCTGAAATTATATTTGATTTTTCTCTAGGCCTTCTGGGTAACAAACTGGGAGAACGCGATAAAATTGGACTTAAGTGAGAAGTAGTGGCAAAAACTGATTTTGATGACAAACCGTCGACATTTACTGTATCTGTTGAGCTCTTGTTGTCAAAGCTACCGAATAGTTGCTTCATTAAGTTGGCTTTTTTAGATTTTGGAGAGTCAGTTTCTTTCTTGCGATTGTTGGTTACGATGGAAAATTGTTGGCCTGGTTTAGATTGAGAAGTTAACCAGACTTGAACTTTCTGCGACTGATTTTCCATAGGATTAGACATGATTTTGGCGGTCAATTCTCCTTCAGCTAATGGAGTAATGGTATTATCTAAACCCGCGTCCCGAGCAAAAGCATTGAGATTTGAATTCTTAAATTTTTCATGGGTTTGAATGTTCGCGTTGTTGTCTAAAGAATTGGGTTGGTTTTGGAGATCATTAACGTCAAGCACAATTTGAGATGTAGACTGATCCGGTTTATCAATATTCGGAAGAAATTTGCTGCTTTTTATTTGCAGATCCTCTGAAACGTCATCATCGGATTCAAACTCGGCCTACAATCAACAATGAAGAAAAAATTTCCTGAAAAACAGATATTGAAATTTGGTTCTTACCGTTTGACTTTCATCTTCCTCATCTTCCTCGTATTGTAGGTCAGAATTGGAACCTTGTTTAGATACATCAGGTGACAAAGCTACTGACTTTGATGTTGAGCTACCCGTGTAAATATTTGCAACGTTCAATTTTCTATCTTTTACTTTAAGTGTAGCTATCAATTTATCAAGTTCTTCCTGAGAGTCGAGTAATTTTCTTTTCGTTTCTTTATGTCGGGAAAATTCAATGGCTAACTGATGCTTATAATTCTTATTAACCAACTTCAAGTTACGTTCCAATTCCTATCAGACAAACAAAAACATTACACTAAAGTTTCTATTTAAAAAACTGTACTTAACAATTATCTTCTTTTCCCTGTCTTCCAATTGGTTTTGGAGTAGTTCAACCTTGCTATTCAGCTCGTAACGTTCCTCCAAATTTTGAACCCGAATAATTTTCTGGAATTTTTGAAACTGTTCCCTCAATTTGTTCAATTCCTGGACTTGTGAATTTTCTTTTTTCTCACTCAACTTTTGTTTTTCATTGGCCCTTTTTAATAGTTCTTTCAACACTCTCACCTAACAAAGATGAAATAAATATAGTACATCTAATAATCAGTAAAATATACTGTAGTTTACCTCTTCCTCATGGGATCGAATAATATTTGGTAATTGACCTTCGCGGCCTTCGTATCGTTTTAAGGCAACTGATTGTCGTTCCTGTGTTCTTTTCAATAGCTTATTTTCAGTCTCCAAATCTGTTCGTTTAAGTAGGAGTGATTGTATCTCATTTTGAAGCTCGCTTATCTTCAATTTTCTCTCACGATTACTTGTTTCTGATATGGAACTTTTTCTGTGTGTCAACACTCCTGACATTTCATGTATAAATTTGCTATGTACAATGCTTATTCAACCTAAAAATAAATTATCGTTTTTAAAAAAAGAAAAAAATCTAAAACCAGTTATTTACAGCTTATCCTGTTGGGAAATGGGAAAAATGAATTTTAGCTGGTATCATCTAGTGAAGCAATACTCTTGACAGCCAATAAAAGTTGCATTCATCCATGAAAAACAGCACAACTATAATCTCAGAAAAACCTCTAGTGCTTATTGCGTAAACATCAATACAAAATGCCAAGCTTGCAATATTGACGAACGATAATCAATCCCCCCATTAGTGTGATTACAGCATATTGATTGAAAAACCTTTTTTATTATTATTGTAATTTTTTAATTGACCTGAATCAGAAAAGGAAAAAAAACAATTGAAATACTCTTATCAACTAAATCAAAGTTTGTAGAAAAGAAAACTTATGTAATAAAGTATTGCATAAAAACAGAAAAAACTGCCTTGAAATTTACGTCGTCTGCTCATGCCATGAAGAAAGAATGGCAGAGAGATGGTAACTATGACAACATTGATTCAATCAATCATATGCAGATTCTATAAATCTTTACAAACTCATGTGCTGCTAATCAGAAAATACCTGTCCACCTAGCGGAAACTATTTTTTTATTGTATTAGGTGAGCCTGAGAAACAATTACGTCACAATTATTAAAGGGCTGGCAAAGGAAGTGAATCACGATTTGCACAGCAGCCGATAGCTGGGGCAAGTGTGAGCTGTGTACTAAATGGTTGGATAGTCAAGCCTGGCGAGGTGAAGGTCCTTGGTTTCTGAGTGGATATAAAGCCCGTCTTAGTTCCTCCTTGAAACTTTAAATAAGTCTCCTAGGTGAATTCTTTTCATTTTCCGCTACAAAATGGTGATTAAGGTTTATATATCAGGAATTTCTGCGAGCAAAGAGGTAAGATTTAAATAGCCGTAATCACACATTTTATTATAGAGAAATATCTGTCACTAAATCGTTAAAAAATTTAACCGAATAAGCACGTAAATGTGTAACTTAACGCAATTCTGCAGTGTAAGTGATCATCTTTCACATTCCCAAATACTTGGATTTTGAATGGCATCAGTCCAGACCGTATCTATTTAAAGAATTACTCATGTAAAAATCATTGTTTTTCCATTTTTTTAACCAAAGAAAATCGAAAATTAAATGGTTGCTATAAAAATTAGTTCTTCTTATTATCTCGGTTAAAAATTAAACAATTGCCGTGTATAAATAATTACAGCATTTGCCTCTGGAATTGGAATGTTCACCTTGGGTTAAAGGAGACGAGTTAAAGGTCTCTGCGTTCTAAACTATTTGACCCTTAGTTTTTTTTTTTTTAATTTCTTACACTAAAAATTAAGGAGATTTGATTATTTTTTTTCATTAAGGGCGTTGGTTAGCATTAGGAGACTTAATACTCGTGATGAATTTTGACATTAATTAGGAGTTAAAATAATTATTAGATTATTCACGTGGGAGTCTTTACGGACACATGGTGGAAGAGTTTTATATTAGTCTCAAGTCGTTAAAATGGAATCTTTAGATTGTCTGAAACGTGAGACTAATTTGGGAAACAAACAAAAAAGAAAATAATTGAAATAAGAGTGTCGGTTTGGCTGTTTTTTGTCTCGAAAACCTACCTGTCTTATTAGTTCAGGTAGGTTTCAACTTGTGACTTTAAGGTTGTTGACATTATAATTTTAAGTATGTAATTTATACTTTTTTCGTTGCAGATCAAAAAACGTCAGCAAAGGGCTCTACTAATTTTAGACAGTTGTAAAGTCGACTATGAACCAATTGATATTACTGAACCAGGATTGGAAGAAATGAGGGAATTTATGGTGCAGAACAGTAAAATAAGAGAGCCGAATAAGACGCCACTTTCGCCACAATTTTTTAACGACGATGTTTATTGCGGGGTAAATTTTATAAACAGACAGGATGCCTGAGTTTATTTTACAACCTCTAAGGAAATTCATTTTGTTATTACAGTTTAGGCTGAGTAAATAACAGGAAATGATAATTTCCTTAACTTGATAAACTCACTATTTAACAAGTGATAATTTTTTTGACTTTTGCATCTCCTTCAATGCCCAATTATATAACTCAAATTAATTTCTTCATTTTATTTTGTCATTAGGATTATGAGGATTTCGATTCAGCTGTGGAAATCAATCAAGTTTTTCCATTTCTGAAGTTGGAAAATAATGGAAGTGAATATTGCTTCAACAGTGTTAACAACAAAACAACAAACGGCGACCACAAAGTATGAGGTTTAATTTTTTTTATATTAAGTTATAAAGATATATTTAATTATTTGATTCAATGAACAGGAAGATTCCCGGAAATCGATTTCACCTGACAAAGCGGATACCCAAGAGATGGAGGATAATGAAGAAGGTGAGGTTAAAAATGATGGTAGCGAAAAGGGTGAAGGGGAGGACAGGGAAAAAGAAGAAGAGGATGAGTTTTGGGCGCAGGACGATTCGAAAAAACGGAAAAAAGAAAATGATGCAGAGCCTGAAGAAATAAAGGAAAACCAAGAGGAGGAAAACGATTCAGAAGACGGGAGTAAAAGGCTGAAAACTGATGAAGATGAGGAAGCTGAAGCTGAAGCTGAGGAAGAGGGTGGGGGGGAGGATGAGGAGGGAGGGAAAGATGAAGATAAAGAAGAACTTGAGAGTGAAAAAGTGGAAGAGGGAAAGGAGGAAGAGGAGGAGGATGATTTTTGGGGAGGAAAAGGAGATTAAAATATAAAAAAGTTGCATTAGTTTATATATATATGTGTATAAAATATTTTAAGTACAATACTGTAATTAAGTACTTGCAGAAATTTTATATTAGCACTCTTTAAATTAATTCCAAATCTCTAAATTAACTATGTAAATGGTTTTAAATTTTTGATGTGCAAATTTAATCATATTTTTCTAAATTTATTTACACGACGCTAGTAAGTAAATTTTAGTAGATTTTCGTTTAGTTAATATTTAATTGTAGTTATTTATTTTATATTTTCTAATGCATTAATAGAATCTTTTTTTTTTTTAAATCTAGCATGAGCAAGTTGAGTGCATCCTGAAACCGTAGCTGCTTTGCATGCTGAAACCAAAACACGTGTTTGGTGTACAATAAATGAAAACAATACAAGATTTTTTTTTTATAATCTAACCGCATGATTTTTATTACGTTTAAATTCGTATCCATAGCTGATCTCGGATAATAGGGACCAATTTGAATATCTGGATGTAATTTGTACTTAAAAGCAACTATAAACCGGATCAGCAATGGCTTGGGATGTTATTTTGATTTGTAAAGTAGATTATTTAATAATAGAAGTAGATATTTAATACGTGTGCTTAAATTTACATTAATTTCCTTTACCAAATCAGTATACTTAATTACAATAATTTAAAATACTCAATCTAATCATACTTACAATTATAATGGTGTATGCTTTCTAACGATTTTGTATGTTTGTAAATATTTTTTCATTCAAATGAAGAGTGCAAGTTCAGTTTCTCAGAATCGAATTTTAAATTTAAGAGATCAGTTTTTGGTTTCTTTTTTTTTTTTTTTAAATTATAAAAATTGTTTGGTGCTTTTTTTTTCCTTATTTTTACAAATCGCTTTTTTGTAATAGATATAAGTAGAATGTTTGTTACCTTCATTTGTCATAATAAAAACAATATTTCAATTGAATATTTTATTCAGGAAATTTTATTTTACACAATGTAGCAAAGCAATAAACACACATTCGGCTTCATCAAACCCTACAACAGGTATAATTGATACACAGCATTTATCAAAAGCATCTTCCACCACTTTGTAAAACTCTAAATCCTTACTAGAAACTGTACAAAACAACTGGGCGCACCCCACTTTAAGTTTTGGATCTACTAATTTGAACCCGAGTGACAAAGTTTTCTCATCTAACGGAACTTCATCCATTAAAAACCACTTCAATAACATAAAGTCGTCCGAATCAGATTCGCAAATAGACATCTTGATCATTCCATGCGGGAATTCTACATCCTTACAACTCAGATTAACACTTTGCGCATTAATTTTTGCTATCATTTGCCACTCAACAGAAGCATCGCGCGGTAAACCTGTTACTATTACAGTTACAACTAACGGATGAACCCCATTCAGATATTTCAACATAAAATTTTTCACATTTGTTAACATGGACTCATTGATTACATAACAAACACCTACAATGAGACTATTCAAATCAACCTCTTTTAGTGCTTTTACTATTCGAGTTATATGTCGAAATATCAAATTATTCTGAACTGAAATGTGTGATTTTTCAAGTAGCATCATAGATCCTGGAACAAGTGCAATTTGTCCGGAAGTGTGGATCAAATTAGTAGTAGCTACAGCTTGACTATACGGCCCGATGTTTGCAGGTGCCCAATGAGATACGCTCTGAACGTGAAGTGTCTCGAATTCGGAGGTTGTAGCGTAACAGTCCATTAAGAAGTGAATATTTGAAGGTAAAGGCACTTGAACGCAGGCTCTTACGGGGGGGTTGACATCGAAATATTTTTTATAAACCGCGTTAAATTCGTCGTACTTGGACATTGATTGTATGTAGATATTTATTTTTATAAGGTTTCTCATTGTCATATTATTTTCTATGACAGCTGTGGATAATTTCTGCATGGCTGTTTCTGTACTTTCTGAAATGGTCTCTCCTATTCCTACTAATCCTGCGATCCACAAGTCGTTTCCTATCAAATTTTCTTGGAACTTTATTTTCCTAACGTCCAAATCGAAGCTACAGCATTCGCAAGGGCAGAAAGTGGCATGTTCATGTGAAAAGTAGTAAAAATTTTTCACATAATCATCTGGTTTTTTAACATGTAATGTTTCAAGAGTTTCTTGAATTGAAGCATTTTCAACTTCTTTATCTTCTAACTCAACTTTTTTAATTTTAAGAAATGCAACAGGTGCGACATTGTCTTGCGATACCCATACAATCTCTTGTTCCAAAATGTTAATTTTCTTTTTGAAGAGGGGACAATCTAAAACCAAAGTTTCGTATTCTCCCCCTTCTCCGCAAACATTTAACTGGTATTTCTCGTTTAAATCAAATAAGTGCTGCCTCAAGGTACAAATATCATTTCCTAATACTTTTTTGGGGTCCAAGCCCAAAGATGCAACCTTAATTATTATTGCTTTTATATGAGTATCAATCATTTCTTGAAGTAACTCTCTTTGATCTCTCTGCCACAAATATGAGATTGAAACAAGTCCTAGTCTCGTGCAGACACTTTCAACACGAACTCTCTGATAATTTGATAGTATAGCCCCACTACTCACTGCTTCGAAATCCATTTTTTCCCGAGCTTCTTTCAATAGTTGATATAAATCCTCTACTTCATCATTAGTAGATGGCATATATGTCTGCGTTTGGTTTATGGCCGTGCCTAAAGTTTCTCGTTGAAAGAGTGGAAGGTTCATAGCCTCGGCATACATGGGAATCACTTCATGGCCTTTAAAAAAATGTAAATGTTTCAGTTTGGGTCGTCTCAAACTTATTAATATGTTCTTACCCACAGACTGGTACATGTAACTATCCATTTCGTCTATGTTTGGCTTTGGAGTAATATTTCCCAGGGCAACAATTTCATGTCCTGCAGCTATACACTGTAGCATGCAGTAACAACTATCTTTCCCACCACTAATTAAAGAAAAAACTTTCATTTTGTTTTGAAGCACGAAATGACTATAGAATACTGGAAAAACAAAAACAAGCGTGCGGGCGTGCGTCGTGCGAGCGTGCGTCGTGCGAGCGTGCGTCGTGCGAGCGTGCGTCGTGCGAGCGTGCGTCGTGCGAGCCTGGCCTCTAGTGTCAAATTATGGTATCAATCAAGAGTATCCAGAAAATGTTTTTTAGGGGCAAAAATGGGGCGGATAGATGAAAAATTTTTCAATTTGAGGTTTAGCTACAGAGTTCAATATCGCGATTTAGCTTACAAATTTTTCTAAAATGTTACACATTTTTTTTTTATTAGAAAAAACACAAAACAATTAACTCTTGCCAACGATAGTCCATACTAATCGTTGATTCAATCTTCTTTCTATTTTGAAACGCAATAGCAAGCATTTACAACTACTTTAATGCGAGGCGACGTTCGAGTTTCAACTTGTTCACACTTGCATTTTAATTGGTTGCAACATTCAACCTCGTTACAAGCACTTTGAGTTACTTCCCCTTTATTCAGACATTTTCTAGAAATAAATAAAATTATATTTATCAAACCTTAAACATTAGTTCATTACTCAGTACTTGGGGCCTTTCGTTGTTCGATGATGCTGCGTAGCAAATACATGGCATACAAAGTTATAAAAACAGAAAAGCAAAAGAAACGTTTTCATCATATTGCAAGATGCCGAGGTATAAGTTTCAACGCGCTTATTGTATTTAACCCAAGAGTATCAATTACAAAATCACAATTCAGGCTCATATTTATCGAAATAGGAGAAGAAAAGATTTGTTCAGATTGTCAAATTTTATTTATTTACTGTAAAAGGGATAAACACCTCTTTAAATAATAAATTGATATCAAAATGACACTAATTTCTAAAACTTTCATCAATCTGTCCCGAAATACTTTTGTCCAAAATGATTAGGTGCAACGGAGTGAATTTCAGATGTTAAAACCGTCAAACCAGGGTATTCTGACACAATAGCTCTGGCACCTACATTTTAACATTAAAATGTTTATTAAAGATAATAAAAATGAAGTTGTAATTACCTATCGGTGTGCAAAATAAATTCAATAAAATAATATTATTCTCAGCCACTCCATGCTCTTTTAAAACTCTTACAGCTGTTATGACCGTATTGCCTGTACCTGCAAGCAAAACTCCCATGTTCTTATACGTATCTATAATTATGAACAATTCAATTACTCATAATAGGGTACATTAGAAGAACCTTCCGTTTTTCTATATCGTTTGGAAATTTAGCGTATACTATCTTTGCTTCGTGTGTATCTTCATCACTTTGAATTAATATTTTACCGATTCTCATAGACCAACAGCAATCCCTTAGCCCTTGCTCCATTGCTTCACCTACACGTCAATGATAATTTCATTATTTTTAACTCTTCAAATTTTTCTAATATATTTACCACTTCTCACAATACTAACGCCACAATTCCCTTTTTCATAATTCAGGCCTTCGTAATCACAACCTAGAAAATAGACAATTAACTTAAATCGTACGGTAATAATTTTAATAAACTGCAGTCGTACCTGTGACAGTTTTTACTGTACATTTGCTATAAGGTAATTGATTTAATCCTTCTTCAATCACCAGACGAATCTACAGTCCTCACTAGTTATAAAACATAATTTTCTGTTCAAAAAAAATCAACTCACCAAACGATCGGAATAAAACTTAAAATCGCTTCTACTCGTATTTCTAAAAATAACAACATATTCTAAACCGTGCACATGTGGCAATATTTAATACTCATATTACTTATCGCGAATGACGGTCTGTAATTCACGAATTTGATCATTTATTGTTAGTAGTTTAACTTGAGAGCTCAAATCTAATAAATCGGTTTGAATAACCTGTCCTGTTTGAGGTACGACATCGGGAGCACGCGGGTTGATCATGTCGCCGACTTAAAAAAAAAATCTTTTTTTAATTCTGTTGCTAAGAGACGCGGACCGCGCGGACGGGTATTTTTATTGGCAAACCGAAATGTAACTCACGTGACCTATTACGTAAGCTGACGGCTAGACGGGTGTGGATCACAAACGGTGTTATATTTAGAGAGAACGCGACCAACTATGGCTCCAGTTGTTTCGTGCATGGTATCCCTTCAAACGAGGCATTTAAAACCTCTCCTATTGTATTTACCACGAAATAAACATTCAAATCGATTTGAAGTCAGATTGTTGTCATCATTAAATAATCCTAGGGCCAAAACAGTTAGCCAGGAGGTATGCATGTCGTTGTGTTTACATTTGAAGAGTGTGAAATACAAAACAAATCTTTTTTTTTTTAAACTAGCTTCGTATAAATCGGCTCTATCGGCCTCATAAAACCAGATTCCGCCAATCCCAATTTTTTGTAGAAGAAATAAGATGTATTCAAACTTCTTCACATTTGCCAACAACAAAATCAGGAAAAGTAAAAGAAAAGCCGGAAAATGTAAATGGTTGGAGCATGGTCCGCACAATGTTCCAGTATGTTTGGCCGCCTGATAATCCATCTCTAAGAAAACGAGTTATTGTTGCTATGGGTTTATTAGTAGGCTCTAAGTTAATGACTGTTCAAGTACCGTTTATTTTCAAACATGCAATAGATCATTTAAATGAACAAGCTGGAAATGTTTTGACGCTTACGGATCCCGCAACTACTGTGATAACTTTTAGCACAGCTTTACTTTTAGGATGTAAATATAAAAAAATGTAGGATTATTAGTGATATTCATTAGGTTTTTCCTCTCTTTTTATTTTCGAGATGGTGCTGCTCGAGCAAGTGCGTCTCTTTTTAATGAAATGCGTAATGCAATATTTGCCAAAGTTGCACAAAATTCAATCCGCCGGGTTGCGAAAAATGTGTTTTTACATCTTCATTCGTTGGATTTAAATTTTCATTTGTCAAAGCACACTGGGAGTTTATCAAAAGCTATTGATAGAGGATCTAGGTGTGTTTGTTTACATAATTTACACTTCGAAAAATTAACCTAGTTACTTTCAGAGGTATTAATTTTGTTCTATCAGCTCTTGTTTTTAATGTCATCCCTACGATTTTCGAAGTGGGGTTGGTCAGCTCAATTTTGGTCCGTTCACTAGTGTTTTTAATTGTTCATATATAATTACGATTGTTTGATTTCATTAGTATTATAAATTTGGAGGAAGTTTCGCTTTAATATCTGTGGGATGTATTGGTGCCTACGCTGCATTTACATTGGGAGTGACTCAATGGAGGTAAATAAAACTTAATTTTGTTACATTATTCCAATTGTATTTTACGTATCGTTGTTTAGGACAGCTTTTCGTGTTAAAATGAATAAGGCAGAAAACGAAGCGGGATCTAAAGCTATTGATTCATTAATAAATTATGAAACTGTAAAAGTAAAAGAAAAAAAAAATAACGCAAAAAGAATAGTTCTCACTTCAGTAATCAAGTGTCTTTCATAGTATTTCAATAATGAGATTTATGAAGCAGATGAGTATGAAAAGGTATTGAAGAAATATGAAGAAGCTGCTCTGAAAACTAGTACAAGTTTAGCAGCTCTGAACTTGGGGCAAAATGTAATTTTCAGTATTTCCCTTTCTGCAATTATGGTATTAGCAAGTCATGAGATTTTAGCTGGTGAGTTTGTGTTAACTAACTAAATGATTGGATTCAACATATTTTTATAGGTACAATGTCGATCGGTGATCTTGTAATGGTTAATGGTCTTTTATTTCAACTATCATTACCGTTGAATTTTTTGGGATCTGTTTATAGAGAAGTTCGCCAAGCTCTAATAGACATGGAGAATATGTTTTCGTTGTTAAATATAGAGCCAAAAATACAGAACAAGATTAACGCGCCTGTGTTAGCAATTAGTCAACAGCAGGCAAATATTGTTTTCGATAACGTTTGCTTTCAATATGTGGAAGGCAAACCGATTTTACATAATTTAAATTTTGCTGTTCCGGCTGGTAAAAAAATAGCAATCGTTGGTGGAAGCGGCTCAGGGTAAATGCGGTAACTTTTCGAAAAAAAAATGAATAATTGAATTACTTATAGGAAGTCTACGATAATACGGTTGTTATACCGGTTTTTTGATCCGCAATATGGTCGAATTCTAATTGGTGGCTACGATATAAGACATTTATCAGTGGATAGTTTGCGCAAGGCAATTGCAGTTGTGCCACAAGTGATATAAGATATATAAATTAATAGAATTGTTGTATATAGCATTTATTTGTTTTTAGGATGCTGTATTGTTCCACGATACCATTTTACACAATTTGAGATACGGAAATTTTTCCAAAAATGACAAACAAGTTGAGGAGGTAGCAAAAGTTGCTGAATTGCACGACTCAATTTTAAAGTGGCCAATGAAATACAGTACCCCAGTTGGAGAACGTGGATTAAAATTGTCTGGTGAGTTTATGATTAGTTCTTATTCTGAATATAGGTATTATGAGATTCTCTTATAGGCGGTGAAAAACAAAGAGTAGCAATAGCTCGAGCTATTCTCAAAGATTCTCCAATTTTAATTTTCGATGAAGCAACATCGTCATTGGATTCTCTCACTGAGCAGGTTAATTATATACATATAACCAAATTATCGTAATAATTATTTTCATTCATTTCAGAACATTATGGGAGCTCTTCAACGAGCTACAGAAAATAGGACCTCAATTTGCATTGCACATCGCTTATCTACGATAATGGATGCTGATGAAATTCTCGTTTTAGGAAATGGCCACGTTTTAGAACGAGGAGATCATTCATCTTTATTAGCTAACAGGAATAGCGTTTACACAACTATGTGGAAAACGCAAAATGTTTTCCCAGAAACCTTAGCTAGGAAGATGGCACAATAGATTATTTAAAATTAAAAAATTGATTGTCTATGGATAGTTACTTTACTGGAACTCATTGCTAATAACAAGTTTGAATTTTAAATGTAATCGAAATTTGTAAACTTTTAGAATTGTAAAAATATAAAATAAATATTTACAACTGTAAACTTTACCAGTACAAATGTTTTATTTCCATTTTGCATTGCATACTGCTGGGTTTTAAAAAATCTAAATTTTAGCTATCCCCCAAATTTGTCAACTTGGAAATTTTATCATTTTAAATTTGTTATAAAATATTTTACTTCAATTTGAGTAGTGTCACGTCTTTCCAAAGAAAGACCTATTCGCCATTAATTATATCGTAACCTTCAATTATGTAACTAGAACATAATCATCAAGGTTATAATTAGAATAACAATAAAATGGATTCCCCAAATCACGTGCGTGAGTTGGTTGGAAGTTACATCGGTGGAGAGATAGAACTTCATCCACTAAGTCTTCCATTACTGCACCTGTCAATTTACAATACTTTATAACTTAAATTATTCAGAAATAAAGCATCCTTTACCTGTGCATAAAATGATATTTCCTCTAGACAAAAACTTAACTGTACTAGCAATTTTATTTAGACACTCCTCTGCTAAAAAGGGTGGATCGGCTACAACAACATCAAACTTCTCTTTGAAACTTTCGCTTAAATCCAGAGGATTTTTGTAATCATAAAAGACAAAAGCATCTTGAAAAACAGCAAATCTCTGATCAAATTCAAATAATTTAACCGTGCAAGATTCTGGTTTGGTGTATCGTAGTTTTTTATACACCGTCGGACAACATACACAGGCAATGCTGTAAAGTTTGGTCGATTAGTGTCTTCAATATCCACGGAATATGTTTTCTTGCTTATACCTGCCATTATCTCCAGCTGCGCGCAACACTTCTTTGGCTAATGTCAGAGCAGTCTCGTCTGAGTACCAAAATTGACTGAGTTGCTATGATATACCCAGATGATCAAAATCATGAAATAGTCGTGTATAATTAATATTTACCCAATCTTCGTCTATATTAATGTTCTCATTGTCCTCAGGAGTTTCCTTCTCCCTAGCTAATTGCTCGTCATAGAATTCTTTCAAAGCTAATGCAGTTGCTTCGGATAAGACAGGTAAGTCGTCGTCTGAATCAGATGGTTTGATTGTAGCAATCGATGGGTTTACTTCTCGACCTTCGTCCAACTCTTCGAATGAAGATTCGTTCGTTACATTCGTATTTGATGATGACATGATTATGATTCTCTACAAAAATTTCAACATACAAATTGCACGTGTAGTCCGATTTGCAGTGGCGACATCTTTTGGCAAAAATGGTCCCGAACGTTAATATGTAATGATTTGCTCCCCGTGCTAGTGTATAATATTATTAAATTTACAAAGAATTTGGTTTATGTAAACTGCAAAAAAAAAAATTATTTTAATCTTCCATCCAAAATTAAATCACTAATAAATAATTTTAAACGCAGTTCTTTTATTGTAATTAATTAATATCCAACTAATTAAACAGTTTAACTATAGATGGCGCAGCACATTGGTCCAAGTAAGAGAACTTTCGTACATGCGCAAATAGTCGTCATTCATTTTCGCGCCTATTTTCATGTGTGAGATTTTTGATTTCATTGCTCTTTCCATTTGCCCGTGAATGGAAGCAAAGGAAGCCGGTGTACTTGCGTCAGTGTAAGTAGTAATTGAGATTTCTAACTAAATGTTTTAATTTATATTTATTTTTATATTTTTTTTTTTTTTTTTGCTGTTCGGCAAAACGTTATAGCATGTTATCTAAGCGTGAATGTGGGTCGAGTTGTACGGAAACGAGCGCGAAGAAATTGCGGTTAGAAAGAGACGAATATGATGAGAAAGAAAACGACGATATGAAATATGGGTAAATTTACTTTTTCCTCTAAAAAGGATAAAATAAAAGCCTAATTTACTTTTCGTTATTTCAGATTTGCAAACATGCGAAACACGTCTTGCATAAATTCTGTTTTACAATGTTTTTTGTCGATGGATTGTTTAATTTCAGTTTTGAAGCGAACGCCACACAATAATGGAATAATAACGTAATCTCTAGTTTTATAAAAGTTATTCAGTATTGGAAAATTTCCTTTTTCTTTTTTAGTCCACTTTTAAATTTATCCGCCTGTCGATTTGATGCGATGACTAAATACAAAAAAAAGTTTTTGAAACAGTTCAAACTAGCAGTGCAAAAGTCGTCGGATGAATTCGAAATATCGGGCGAACAGGAAGTATAATAGCAAAATACATGGTTTATAAACGGTTTTTAATTTTTTTTTTAAATTTTAAGGATGCTCACGACTATTGCTTCGCTTTAATGAATGGCATAGAAAAAGAACTTCGCATTGCACATCCGAAAGACAAAACTATCGGAAAAGAGTTCGAAATTGAAATTAAATCCAGCAAAGAATGCAAAAGGTAAAAAAATCTTTGTGTAATAATATAAGAACATTTTTTTAAATAATATTATAAAATTTTGTTTTTATAGCTGCCTTAAGAAAAATACAAGTATTCTAAAACTTAGCGATATTGATATTGAAGTGCCCGTCGAGAAGTGAGATTAAAATTTAAAAAAAATTTATAAAATATCTCTTAATCTATTAAATTTTTTAAAATCTTCAGATTTCATTATCGAATCCCGGAACTGGAAGAGTTAGTTGAAAGGAGTATCAGAAACACCAGCTTCATTTCATCTAATTGCGAATGCGGTGAAAAGAGCAACGAGATCACGACTAAACTTCATAAGTTACCAAAGTATACAACAAATCCATTATCTTAATTATTTAACTTCCACTAGAAAACGTCATCGTTTATAGTTTTTGATTTTCATTATAAAATATGACGTATCTCCTAGTGGAATGGACACATTAAATTATGAACAACTTACAATTTTATTTGATTAATAGGATACTCGTAGTTCGTTTAAGACGTTATCAGGCGAAATCATTGAGACGATAGACACACCGATTGCTGTTAGCAGTGTTTTAAACATGGAACCGTATTGCTCGGAAGACGTCATTCTGCCTATAACTGATAAATCTCCCAGTTACGACAAGCGGTTTAAATACCATCTGTACGGCGTTATTGAACACCATGGACTTACAGCACACATGGGTAAATAAATTTATCTACGAAAATTGAGTTATGTAATCATACATTTATTCTATAGGACATTACGTTTCCCACGTTCGGCATGAGGACGAGTGGCTTTATTGCGACGACGAGAGTATTACAACCGTAAGCGAAGACACCGTTCTAAACGACTGTCGAAAAACTGCGTTTCTATTATTTTATATTCACAAGTAATTTGTTTTAAATTATTTTTGTAACAGATTTTATAATTCTCTTTTATATTTACAGTTCTTACACTACCGGTGTACTTGCGTCAGTGTAAGTAGTAATTGAGATTTCTAACTAAATGTTTTAATTTATTTTTATATTTTTTTTTTTTTTTTTGCTGTTCGGCAAAACGTTATAGCATGTTATCCAAGCGTGAATGTGGGTCGAGTTGTACGGAAACGAGCGCGAAGAAATTGCGGTTAGAAAAAGACGAATATGATGAGAAAGAAAACGACGATATGAAATATGGGTAAATTTACTTTTTTCTTTACAGTGTATAAAACAATTCTAATTTATACTTTCCGTTATTTCAGATTTGCAAACATGCGAAACACGTGTTACATGAATTCGATTTTGCAGTGTTTTTTGTCGATGAATTGTTTAATTTCAGCTTTGAAGCGAAAGCCACACGATAAAGGAATAATAAAGTAATCTCTAGTTTTATAAAAGTTATTCAGTATTGGATAATTTCCTTTTTCTTTTTTAGTCCACTTCTGGATTTATCAGCCTGTCGTTTTGATGCGATGAGTGAGTACAAAAAAAACTTTTTGAAACAGTTCAAACTAGCAGTGCAAAAGTCGTCGGATAAATTCCAAATTTCGGGCGAACAGGAAGTATAAGAGCTAAATACATGGTTTTTAAACGGTTTTTAATTTTTTTTTAAATTTTAAGGATGCTCACGAGTATTACTTAGCTTTAAAGGAGGGCATAGAAAAAGAACTTTGCATTGCACATCCGAAAGACAAAACTATCGAAAAAGTGTTCGAAATTGAAATTAAATCCAGCAGAGAATGCAAAAGGTAAGAAAACTTTGTGTAATAATATAAAAAAAATTTTT
>JAQGAS010000304.1:0-63395 GCA_034686365.1 Pachymerium ferrugineum | reverse complement strand
AAAGGGTAAACCAAAGGGTAAACCAAAGGGTAAACCAAAGGGTAAACCAAAGGGTAAACCAAAGGGTAAACCAAAGGTCCTGTTGTAAAAGTAAGATAGACTATAATAAAGTCTCAATGTTTTAGTTTATTTTGCCTCTAATTTTTACTAAGGTATGTATAAATTAATTCTAAAAGTTAGTTATACTTCAAGTAATATCCCTACAAACAATATTCACTTTCACTGCAAGTGCCTTCTCTTTTTTAATATCAAATAATTTTGTTACTTCCTTCAAACTTGTCAACTATTCACGTGCAACTGACAATAACACCTACAGTTTTTTTTTTTTTCCTTAATCTTTTTTCCAACTTACAAATCAGTTTAATGGTTGAGCCTTCAAAAGTTATATCGCACAACTAAATTCTCTTGGTAAGAAAACTTTTTAGAATCATTTCACTATTTTGAATCGTTCTACAAAAAATTTGAACAATTTATCATCGTTTTATTCCGTTACTAATATTTTCCTGTAATAGATTCATTAATTTTTTACAATTTACGTATAAATACGTAAATAGAAAGATTCAAATTATTGAAATTAATCATACTTCAGGCAACTAAATTTCATTTTTTTCTAGAGTAAAAATGTTCAAGTGTTTTCTTCTACTTGGCACTTGCATTATATGCATTGAATCGGTGGCGCAAAAAGGTGGGACGATCGTCAAAGGACTTAAGGCTCTTAATGAGGCATTTGGCGTTGTAGGAATTACTGGTCTACCAGTTGAAGACGAAATTAACAATAATACTGTAGAAAATATCGTAGGTTAGTAATGATTAAAATGATTAAATTCGGTTCTATAGGACTAACTCCTTCGCCAGTTCCAGCTGTTGGTGAGTAATGAATAACTTTAAGTGAATTAGAAGTCGAGTTTTAGTCTAATGAATAGACTGTGTGTGTTCAAAATTGACTCGCAATTTGTAAATCCTAGCTGAACGAATACTAAACACTATCTCAATTCCTTCTAAATATTTGGTCACCCAAAATAATGGTGTTCTCTTCCACTTTATAGACATTTTTGTACCCTTTTTACTAAAACATAAATAAGACACGAAATGTGCCAAGTCTTTTCTTAATATTAAACTTTTGCTGACCATTTGTTTAGTATTGAATTACCTCATGCATGATAATGGACTTAATAAATTGTGTATATGTACTTAAGATAATTTTACTCTTTTTTCAGAAGATAGTCTTGATTACAATTGTACTAATTCACCTGAAATACGAGCCCAATGTCAGTAAGTAATTATTTTTTCTATTCGAAATCTTTTATTGCAATTTCCTTTGGCTTTTTAAAGAACTTTGGTAAACGAAGTTAATTATTGCACCCAGGGTGATGGTAAGGCGAACTTGTCGTTTAGGGAAGTAAAAGTTCAAGTAATTAAAAAGTTTTTAAACGAAACTTTGCCAGTGTGTTCCAAGTAAGTGTTGACATTAGCAAATTTTTTCAAACTTAATTGCCATTATACGAATTTTAGCATCATTGAATATGGTGTGAGAAAAGTCGATTGCGCTATCGAGACTCGATGCAAGTATGTAGTTTATGTTTTTTTAATTATTTTAACTAATTTAAATATTTTTTAAGAGATCTTCAAAAGTTTGTTGCCTCTTGTGTTAGCCCAGCCGCAAATAAGGAGTTTCCCGATATCTGCCGTAGGTAAGTAATATCATTGATAAGAAAATGTTATTTTAATATTAATTAAAAAATCTTTAGCATTACTAAAGAAGCGCCGCTTCCCTGGTGTGGTTGAACTATTTACGTGTTAACAGAAATGTGTAGGTTCTTAAGGTTTTCTCATTCTAAAACGAACACATCTTCGTAAACATGGTGTCTTCACTATTCAATTCCAATATATAATTATGTTGTGTACAAATATGAGTAACAAGTTTAATTGATCCATAATTTGATCTCATTTAAGTTGAATATTTTCACTACATTTTTAAACTCATTCAATTTTCTAAGACTTTTGTTCTGCAAAGTCAAAGAGAAAGATAAAATAAATCAATTCTGAATACTTATAATTCAATACCACAGTTCAATCAATGATCTAAGTCACAAGCAAATGTGACTGGTTCTTATGAAATTTCTCAATTACTTTTTTGTCAATCTCTACGAACTCAATAAATCAATAAAATGAAATATTAAAACGCTTATTTTTAAGTCTCAAAGTGTTGAATACTTTAGTTTACGTTTACTAATGTTGAGACTCATTTTCTTAAGGAATAAGACGTTTTGCGTATTGCGTCAAAAACTGACGAGTTATTATTCTCTTTGGTTCCGGGAATAAAATAAACCGGTAGAGTCACTCTTTTACTTATATTCCTTTTTATAAAAACGATATGACCACTGGCATCTGAATCGGCCATTATCAGTCTCCAAACATTTTCCATAGCTCCGTGTCATTTCAAACCTGTAATCTAGTGGCATCTAGTAGCGAATTTCCGTACTATTTTTTTATTTGTTAATAAACCAATTTTGGTTTAATTTTTATGTTAAGCTTTAGATTTATTAGTGTTGTTGATTAAATTCTTTAAAAAGATTTTTATAAAATAATATTAATAATACGTGGTCTTTTGATTATTTTCAAAAATTGAATTTGCTATAAAAATGGCTCAAGTTTGCTCCCTTAGTTTTAAAATAATTTAAAATTCTGCTGGATTCTGCAGGATAATTTTTCGATAATATCCACACCACAAAATTTTGGTAAGCGGCGAAAGATTACAAAAGTTATCCAAAAAAAATGAGAATCATAAAACAGTGATCCAATCTATAGTTTGATCAGTGTACTGATCACCAATGAATACAAAATGATCTAAAGTAGTTTTAGTGTCGACTTATCAACTGAAGGTGCGAAAATTCTAAGACTTTAAATCATTGAAAAAAAATTCTGCTTTGTTTAAATTGAAGCTTCTGCTTTTACTGACGTAGGAACAATTATTTTTTGTCCACCTAAGATACAAGTTAAATTCTTTCATCTCCTCCTCTTTTTACCTTTTCTCCTAAGAGTGTAGATATTATGAATTTATAATAACACCAAGTTCATGTCAATTCAATATTAAACCTTTCCTCTTTTCCTCTTTGTATCATTGAAAAACTACAGATGTCTACCAGAGATACAAATGGCAAACTAAATTGTATAAATTTACTCGTTTCATTTTACATTTTAACGGTTGGTCACTACTCTCAACCAACAAGTTTGAATTTTATTTGCTTGTTTATAGAACCCATAAAATGTTGCTTTTGTTAATATTCAATTTTAATAAAATGTTTGACATACAGGTGAACCCCAATGTGTCATAACTGGTTTATTAAACATACCCAATTTTTGTTTCATCAATTGGTTAAACACGCTGGCCCAAAGCCTATCGTGACAATGTCACAATGTCGTAATAATTTAAGCTTGAAACTTGAGAAAAACGAAGAGTAAATATCACAGTTTATACCACAGTTTTTGTTAACTATTTCAAATAAACATTTTCTAAATGAAAAACATCCTGTTTTGAACCTTGAAAAAGCTTGACAGTTAAATTTCAAAACTTTTTCCTCTTTGTATCATTAAAAAACTACAGATGTGTACCAGAAATACAAATGGCAAACTAAATTGTATAAAAACTCATTTCAATTTACTCGTTTCATTTGACTTTATCCATACTCTGGTTTGTCAGTACCACTATTCTCACCAACTTGTAAGTGCTCTTTTCATTTTACTAAACTTTTTTCTGCTCTTTTCTTTCTTATTTGTTTAAAACATTTTTTTACATCATGTGAAAATGAGAATGAAATTTTGTCCTATTTTAGAGAAAATATTTTAAAACTTTGCATAACATATTTTTTGCTGCTAATAAAAGTGGGAATTGAAAAATATTTTATTAGTTGTCATGTGTTGACTGCTCTGCTTTTTTTAATTAATTTTTGAAGTAGCCAAACCAATATCTTTGAATTTTTACTTTGCATCTATAAAATGTTGGTTTTCTTCCCATCGTGACACTTTATACTGAATTGTGATTGCTCTTTTCATTTCACTTTATCGCTTTTATTTGTTTTTTCATTTTCATTAATTTTTTTTCTCTTTTTGTGCAGAAAAATGAAAAAGTCTTTTCTTCTATTTGCAATTCTGTGCACTGAACTAACAGGAGCAGTAGTGGGAAGTAAGTATTGATGGATGTGCAACAAATTTGTATAGGGGTTGCCTGTCCACCCTATCCAACTCAAATTAGATGATTGATGTTTGAAAAATCATATGACTAAAAGAATCAACATTTTATTTAATTGCCTACACCACGACAGGCCAAGATTCTTTGAAATCATTTTGAAATATTTACTTGACGGATGATGAGAAATTCATATACAGGGAGTGAATAGGTCGCACAGCCATTAACTGGCATTGGCGGCGGCCTCTAAAGTCGGTGAACACAATTCACAACCGACCATAATTAGGTATGGCGTCATGAAGCAAAAAGTGTTGAGCTCAATCGGTCATTTCTCCAATTACAACTCGAATTTCTATTGGTGGCCCAGCTAGTCCACAAAAATTGACCCTATTGGTTGGATTAGGTCGTGTGATAAAATGTTTTTATTTTAAAATTAAGAAATTTAAGTGTTTGCATACGTAATTCTTGTCTCAAAGGTTGAGTGTCCCTTTAAGATTCTTGTTTTTATTGCAGAACGACACAAAATGTAGAAGGAATGTAATAATAATTTAATATTTGGTCTCCCTACTTTCACACCCCTAGAATTTAAGCTGGCAGGAAACTCGGTTATTCTCTTTCACTTTATAGACAAAGTAGAAGGTTCAACTACACATTTGCATATAATTTACATACTTTTGAATCATATGCACCACTAATTAAAATTCACATTTTATGTAAATTGCAATTTGCTATAAAACAAAAATACGAAATGCTAAATTCATAAATTCTTAGTATTAAAACTGTGACCATTTCTTTTGTGATCAGCGCCTCAGTTGGTGTAGCTGTTTTGCATGATGTACAAAATTTTGAAAAATTGTACTCATCTTATATTAACTCTAATTTTTTTCCTGTTTTAGAAGAAATTGGTGCTCCAAATTGCAAAACCCAAGTAAGAGCCCAATGTCAGTAAGTAATTATTTTTTGATTGCATTATGCTGTAAAAATATGAATTCCGATTATAAAGAGATCTCATAAACTATGCCGATGATTGCCTTTACGGGAATGGAAGTATTTTTATCAAAATCTTCAACAAAAATTTGTCAATTTGTTCAAAGTAAGTGTTAATATTCCCAAGTTTCGTTTCAAACTTAATTACCAGAATATTAATTTTAGCATGACCACTCAGACTCATACCAAAGCAGAAATCAGTTGCACTGCAAACGAATTCCATGCTCAATGCATGTACGTTCTTTTATGTTTATACATTTTTAATTCCACATTTTATCATCATTAATAATAATGAATACCGGTATATTTTTAAGGGATCTAAGAAACTCTGCTGCCAAATGTACCACCGACTATGTTGGGAAGGATATGTGTAGAAAGTAAGTAATTTCATTTATTAATAAAAATTGTATAATATTGATTTAAAAACTTTAGAATTTGGACAGTTAGCGCGCATTTCCTGTGGCAGTCAGTGGAAAATTAAACAATAAACATTTCAAAATGTCTTTTGCAAGTTTCTTATTACACTGTCAGTGTTTCTATGAGTAGCCTAAAAGGTGTAAATCGACTGTTTTTAGGTTGTTTATTTACATCACGTACACCCTTTTTTGTGTTTATATACACCCATAGGATAGGAAAGATGTTCTTATAATCCCCATAAACTTTATTTTCTCTCACACAATCACACCCACATTATGGTACATTTACGCACAATAGGGTGTCTATTTAGGGTATAAATTTACATCCTGAAGTGGATATTGCAATAATAATAATAATAATAATTTAATTTAACAAATTGCAAAATGCCTATAGTTCAACTAATCTCCGTGTCATTACGAACCCGGAATCTAGTGGCATCTAGTGGTGAACTTCCGTACTATTCTTTAACATTTTTTGTATGTTAATAAACCAAATTTTGGTTTAAATATCAGTTAAATATCAGTTTTTTCCGTAGGTTAAGCTTTGGATTTATTAGTGGTGTTAATTAAATTGTATAAAAAGATTTTTTTTTTTTTTTTTTTTTTTTTTTTTGGGAAAAATTAATTTTTTTAATGATTATTTTCAAAAATTGAATTTCCTATAAAAATGGCTCATGTTTGCGCCCTAATTTTTAAAATAATTTAAAATTCTGCTGGATTCAACAGGACAATTAGTAAAGTAGGTATAAATTAATTCTAAAAGTTAGTTATACTTCAAGTAAAATCCCTACAAACAATATTCACTTTCACTGCAAGTGCCTTCTCTTTTTTAATATGAAATAAGTTTGTTACTTTTTTCAAACTTGTCAACTATTCACATGCAACTGACAATAACACCTACAGTTTTGTTTTTTTTATTACGCAAATTATTTTATACACCCTTTTTCATATGTAGTGGCCATTCTCAACTAGCATAACTCTGAAACGTGTTAGTTTTGACTAACATATTATGCAGGAATAGTCAGGCCAAGATTCTTTGATTAAAAACTGAAAACGAAATCATTTTGAACTATTTACTTGGCGGATGATGAGAAATTCATCAGGGAGTGAATCAAAGCCTATTCACTGGCATTGGCGGAGGCCTCTAACGTCGGATATTTGTTTGAACACAGTTCACAACTGACGATTGTGGAATGACGTCATGGAGCGACAAGTGTTGAGCTCAGTCGGTCATTTGGCTGTTTTATTCTCCAACTCCACCTCGAATTTTTATTGAGTGGTTGGATCAATTTTTTTCTACGTTGCAAAATCAAGAGTTTTTGTTACAAACATTTTTCAGCCTTCATTGAAAACTGTTTATTCATAGTTATTAATTTCAAATAAACATTTTCTCTCTATTTTTACATTTTCTAAATGCAAAACATCCTGTTTTTGAACCTTGAAAAAGCTTGTCAATTAAATTTCAAAACTTTTTCCTCTTTGTATCATTAAAAAACTACAGATGTGTACCAGAAATACAAATGGCAAACTAAATTGTATAGAAAGGCATTTCAATTTACTCGTTTCATCTGACTTTATCCGTTGTGTGTAAGTCAAATTGAAAATTTACCACTACAAACACCAACTTGTAAGTGCTCTTTTCACTTTACAAAACTTTTTCTGCTCTTTTCTTTCTTATTCTTTTCAAATTGTTTAAAACATCTTTTACATCATGTGAAAATAAGAATGAAGTTTTGTGTTATTTTAGAGAAAATTTGTTAACACTTTGCATAAGATATTTTTTGCTGGTAATAAAAGTAGGAATTTAAAAATATTTTATTAGTAATTACATGCGTTGTCATGTGTTGACTGGTTTGCTTTAAACTCAATTAATTTTTGAAGTAGCCAAACCAATAACTTTGAATTTTCACTTTGCGTTCATAAAATGTTTCTTTTCTTCCCATCGTGACACTTTATACTGAATTGTGATTGCTCTTTTCATTTCACTTTATCGCTTTTATTTATGTTATCATTTTCTTTAATTTTTTTCTCTTTTCGTGCAGAAAAATGAAAAGGAGGTATTTTCTTCTATATGCAGTTCTCTGCACTGCGCTAACGGGAGCACAAGAGGAAAGTATGTACTCAAGAATGTCCTCTTAGGAGATTAGACCCAAAATAGTCTAAAATCGATATCTAGCACCTGACATAAATGGTGTTCTCTTCCACTGCATAGACTTTTATACTTTACGCACCACTAAATTTGAGGTGATTCATAACTCGACTACTTTTTACACGTTCATTGCACATACTGAAATTTGTTACGGCATCTTGACGTTTTCCTTCTTTGAAAAATTTTGCATTGGTCTACCTTGTTTATGTTGTGAGTACAATTTTCTCTAGTTTTATCTAGTAGTACATTTCTTGGATCATACTATAATTTTAAAATATGAAATGGAGTTGGTAGATAAAGCTAATTAGTAACTCTGACCATTTCTTTTCGGCTCAGCGCTTCAATTGATGTACAAAATTTTGAAAGATTGTAGTGATCTTATATTAACTATAAATTTCCTCTTGTTTTACAAGAAATTGGTGATCCAAATTGCATAACCGAAGTAAAAGCCCAATGTCGGTAAGTAATGATTTTCAATGGTAATGATTTTTAATTTCTTTAAAAGTATTACTTAAAAATGTGAATTTCTATTACCAAGAGATTTCATAAACTTAGTCGACGATTGTAAACAACAAATACCATACCTTAATTATGTTACTGGAGAGTTGAGCAAAGGGTTGCCAACAGTGTGTTCAAAGTAATTGTTTATATTCTAACATTTTTTAAAACATAATAATTATTATAATATAAATAAATTTTAGCATGTCCCCTGAGCCACACACCGAAAAATTCAGTTGCCCAACATACTTCAAAAAATGCACGTGGGTACTCTTTATGATTTTACATGTCTAATTTATCAATTTCATTTGACTCATTAATAATAATACAATTAAGAATCAAAATTTTTTTAAAGGAAAATTCATACTGTTGCCGAATGTGTTACTCCCAAGGACTCAATTCATCGTAAGAAGCAGGATGCGAAGCTTAAGAATATGTGTTCTTTGTAAGTAATTTCGTTTTTCAAAAAATTGTTTCAATATTGATGAAATACTTTTAGGCTTCGGTATTTATTGCAACGTGCACCCAAGAATGACTAAGTCCCATAGTCATCCTTGATGCAACATAGTTCCAAATATTAATTTAGCTGATCACTGCAACGATCTCAAACAAAAAAATGGTTTTAATGAATTTAAGATTATCATCAAAGAGTTGATAGATTTTCTAGTTAGTTGATTGAAACAATAAACATTTCAAAATGTCTCTTGGAAGTTTTCTTATTACACTGTCAAAACAAACAGTAGTGTAAATCGACAGTTTTTAGGTTGTTTATTTACATCATGTACACCCTTTTTTAAAGGATGTTTATGTACACCCATAGGAAACATGTTCATATACTTCCCATAAACTTATTTACTCACACACACACACACAAACACACCCACATTATGGTGCAAATATACCCTTGTACATTTACACACAAAAGGGTGTTTATTTATGGTGTAACTTTACTTCCTGAAGTGGATATTGCAATAATAAAAATTGAATTTAATGGGAAAACGAAGACTACAAATTGAAAAATGACTATAGTTCAACTAATCTATTTACAGTCTGTTACTGATTCCTGTGAAACTTTCATATTTACTGCGTTTGCACGTACAGGTAAATCAATAAATTCAACTATAAAACCCTTACCTTTCATTTGTTGTTTTTCAACTACATCGTATTAAGAAGTTGCAAGTCCCATAAGTGTTCAAAGCAAGCATGGCGCATTCTAGGAAGTTACTTTATTCTCGGCGTCACGGATGTTATGTTAATAATTCAGTCATTCTTTTGTCAATGAAGGTTGGCATTTTGTCAACGTACATGATGGGTCACATAATCATCTTAACTTGCCGGTTCAGGCTCACTGCCGTGTCTAATGCTGAGACTCATTTTCTCGATGAATAACCGTTGAAAATAACTTTACGTATGAATTTTCAGACGATGCTTAATAACAAAAACTGCGGAATTATTATTTTCTGTGGTTCCCGGAATAAACAAACCAGTAGAGTCTCCTTTGCCTTAAGTCATCGCCTTCGTCATTTTTATAAGTTCAATTAAAACGATATGTTTACCGCCTCCTGAATCGGCCATTAACCCTACTCACATTTTCCAAGTAACTACAAACCCGGAACTTAGTGGCATCTGGTGGTGGATTTTCATACTGCAAGTTACTTTTTTTTTATATTTAAATATCAGTCTAATTATTAAATTCATCAATACTACTCGTAATTAAATATTTTTAATACTCAAAACCAGTACAAAAATTATAACTTACTACTTTTCAAAGTTACACATGACAAAATAGATAAGATAAAGACAAAAAAGAACAATTTGAAAATGCACTTTTTACGCCTTCCAGAGGCTTACTTTAAAACTCTCAATTAAAACAAAATTACATGTTTGAGAGAGATAAGAATGGAATTTCTTAATCAAAAAATTTTCTTCTAAAAAAAAAGAAAAGTTGTAGCCTGCTACCTATTTTCAATTATTAAAAAAAAACAGAAAACAGAATAGTTAAAATAAGACAAATAAAAGTCTCTTAGTTATTTTTGGTCTCTTTAGATGCAGCCATGATTTCATTAACAATATCATTGCTCTCACTATTGGTCTTCAACTCGGAAGATCCACTTGAAGCAATAACTTCTGTCGAGCCAATTTTCCCACTGTAGCCACCAGCAGGTGAATAAGAAGCGGCTGAAGAGTAACCAGGACTTGAAGGTACAACGGTCAACGGTGGTCGAATTCCTTGATAAATAAGAATAGGTGGCTTCGAAACGCCTGGAACAGCTACGTAATTGTTCTGGGAGCTTCCGTAACTCCCTCCATATCCGCCACTACTCATTCCGTAACTTCCGCTAGCTCCCCCATAACTTCCGGTACCTCCCCCATAACTTCCGGTAGCTCCCCCATAACTACCCGTAGCACCTCCGTAACTAGCGCTAGCTCCCCCGTAACTACCACTAGCCCCACCGTAACTTCCCCCAGAGCTTCCGTAACTTGGCTGACTGTACCCAGTACCACCATAGCTAGCTCCTACGTTATAACTGCTAGACCCACTATCGTAGGATCCCGAGCCACCGTAGCCTCCACTGCTACTACCACCAGATTGGGTCATGTAAACTTGAGGTTGGGAGTAGACATGAATCGGTGGATGTCCAGCGTAGACAATATGTGGTAAAGGGGTGCTAGGATTACTGTCATAACTCTGGCTTCCGTAGTTTTGGCTGCTTCCATAGCTTTGTGCGCTACCGTAGTTCTGGGAACTTGCATAACTTGGAGTGCTAGCATAACTAGGGCTACCACTAGGGTATTGTTGGTTAGCAGAGCCGTAGCTGGAGCCTGAAGATGAGTAGCTACCGCCAGCACTACTGTAATCACTCGAGCTACTGCCAGCATACTGAGGTGTAGGGGCATTGATATAAATAGGGGCAGGTGCTGGTATTGCTGCTGGCATGTAGAGGGCTTGTTGTTGAGCTGCACCTCCGTAGCTGCCACCACTAGAGTAGGAACCGCCTGAAGAGTAGCTAGGAGTTGGCACTGGTGCTGGAGGAGGTGCGTAGGAAGGAGGGGCAGCTACACTATAGGATGGGGAGGCATAGCTGGAGGATGAGTAGCTTCCGCCACCGCCGTAGGAAACGCCGCTAGCTCCACTCGAGCCGTAGGAAGAGGAAGAAGAGGAGCTGCCTCCTCCTAGGACGTGAAGTGGAGGTTTGTCTTTAGATTGGTATATGAGGACAGGTAAGTCGTGAATGGGGAGTGGCACGTATTCGACGGATTGACTACTGGCACCGTAACTGGAGCCACTTCCGTAGTTGCTGCTGCTACTGTATCCTGTGGATGGTGGACCGGGGAAGATGAGTGCTGGGGGTTTTTCGTCGGTGTAAACAATTGGACCGGCGTAGAAGATGGAGGGTTTGGAGCCATAACTGGGAGGGGAATTTGAGCCGTAGTTGATGTTGCTTGTTCCGTAGCTGTTGCTGCTGCTACCGTAGTTACTGCTTGGACCTGATGAATAACCTGCTACACATCCTTGCAGGATTCCCATGGTCAGTGCATATAATAGGAACTGTCAAAACAGATAATAATACATTATGAAATAGAGCGATTCACACTACTTCTCCCGTATTATGTTAACTGTGTGTATTCATTTCTAAATTACCCATACATTTTCCATTTTGGTTCATTGTAGTAGACTCAAAGTTACCTAAAACTGTTGTTTGTGATTGCACTACACTCTTACGTTGCGTTACGTCTCGTGTGAATAGGTGTGAATCAACCATATCAGAAACAGTAAGATGCAGCGAAAACAACAGTGTAAGGGTAATTTCCTTAACCTATCTTGACTGTTTCACAAAGTGACGTCAACAATTATTAATTGGTTAAGAACTAAATGATCAAATTTGGATAAATGTGGAGGGTAAAAACGTAGTAATCAAACAATGTTACAAAAATAATGCGAGTTCGTTGTTGGAAGAATGTAACCTTATCATCTTGATACTAGGAAGTTCATTAACTACCAGGTTAGCACCATTACATCATAAATAAAATCAAGGTTCCAAGATCAGGGTCAACTACGAGACGTTTCCTTCAGGCTAAGGAAGAAGTTTATGTATAATAAACACCTGCTTTTTTTCCCCCTTTGGAACCAACAATTTTTCACTTCAATCAATGAAATCATTATCAACTTTTTAAATAACAGCCCTCACCTACTTTTTAAAAAGTCAAACGTCCTCATTTTGATGGGGAAGACAAAGAAAAGGGGGACAGGGGATGACCTAAATAAACACTGTTATCTTGAGACCTTTTATGTCGTGTGTCTTTGAAAAAAAAAAAGTGGGTTACAAACCCGGATTTGAGTTTGATGTGTGACCCGGAGTAAGTATTACCCCCAAAACGAGTAGAAACTAGAAAGAAGTTTCTTGTTGGAAGAATCACTGTTAATGCCATTAAAAACGCCATAAAAATTTGAAGAACAAAAGGAATGCTAAGTGATTTAGTAAAATGCTAGTAAGATCCCAAAATATGTCATGAAGGAACTGTTTTGGTTCTTTCAGTAGCATATAACTGCAGGTTACATATTTAACAACATTTAGCTATTCATCCAGTCTTCAAATGGCTATTTTGAAGTTAAGTAAGCTACAATTTTAACTAAAAAGAGCCTAGTATTTTGGAATATTTGTGTTGAATTGCCCTAACTTTTGCAATTTTTCAATCATTTGGTTTTAGTCATAAGAAAGGAACTGCAATATTTCCTGGTTAATACTAAACTAAAGGAAAGGAAAGCAAATGAAATCATTTGAGAGTTCCCAAAATGGAAACTCGGAAGTCTTTACTTCTACAAGTAGAAAAAAAAAACTTGAATGAGAATTTAAGCAACTATTTTCTTTTTTTTTGCAGTAGTAAGTCAATTGAAGCCTAGAAGGCATCATTTCAAAAAAATCATCCGGAATGAATCAATTATGAACCCTCATAAATGATCGTATCATTTCGAATATGTAGGTTTCTAGTTCAAGTCCGTGACTATCGAGACGGAAAAGGAGAAGCAGAAGAAGAAGAAGAAGAAGAAAAAAATCAAGGATGTGCGGAACAAAATTCATTTCCGGGTAAGTGCCTGGCCTCTCGTACTTGACCTAGGCCTAATGCAAGGTCGGCCGTAAACATATCAATAAATATCCAACGGTGGCACATTTTCAATGAATAATAATCATCTAACGGGTCAAGCGAAGGAAAAATAAAAGAGTTTGTACTTTAAAGAAAATTTTTAAAGCCTGAGAACCAAGAAAATCAAAAAAACCAACCGAGTAAGCAAGCCATTTACACTTTTGATAGCGTAAATTAATAAATTAAAATTTTTCTATTTATCCTTTGAATGTAAGAAGTGCCAACAAGCAAATAGGGATTTCATGTAAAACTCGCTATATCTAACTCCTGATAGCTAAGTAAATAATAAAGGAAAGAAATTACTTACAGAATTCATGGCTTTGAGTGGTGCGAATATACCATGGACGCACCGGTGAACAAATGTAGTGTGTGTCGGTTGCCGCGTACGCGTTTTTATATGGGGCCGTGGTTCAGTCAGGTCGCTGGTCAATGGGGCGACCGAAAGAGTCACGTGACTGTTCTTCAGTAGCTCCCGCCCCTATCCCTGTCATGTTTGTCTCGTTCCAGTTTCATGGTAAAGTGAAGTTACTCGACTACTCCCATTAGGTGATTTAAGAGAAAAGGCAGACCTTGAAAAAAAACGCTATAAACACAGTAAATAATTGTAGCGAGAAATGGATTAAAAGGATTAAATATGCATTTCATTAACATTTTTTTTCCAGGTTTTAATTAATTAATTACTGGAACATTAATTAGAAAAATTCCTTTAAACAATTTATTTCAATATTAAAATTTTCCCTTTAAATTTAGAAACTATAAATCTTGCTTTATAATGCAGAACAAAACATTTCAACGATAGTTCATGAAAAGAAAAAAAATTCTCTTAATGTCAATATCCGGTGGTTCGGAAAAGAAAAACATAGTTTAATTTTTTTTCTTTTCTTCTTCCGTGATGATGGGGCAAGTGATAAGAGAAAATGTTTTCTTTGCTCGTCATGCTCTACCATCAACAGTAGAATAGTTTAATTATATTCAACGCTGAGAGAAAAAAAAAGAAAATGAATATTTTTTTTCTAACCAAGTCCGGAAGAACAACTATAATTTTCCAAAATCAGTTCAGGGGTCGCGAGTAAATGGAGAGTGTGAAAAAATGCGACCTCATCCCTCGTATGAATGAATAGAGTTGGTTAAATGAGTTATTTTAACACATTTGGTGAGAAATATAGGTGAAAACAGGTGGTCTTTATTTTTTTTTTTTTTTTTAAGGATTAAGGTTTTGAATTTAGGATTTTTTTGGAAATTGGAGCAGAAATATTTAGATGTCTTTGTTTTCTCACCAGTGACTAATCACGTCAACCCAATTTATTTTTAAGAATTTTTGTAGGGAATGAGGTTGCCCATAGGGTTTGGCCTAAGACCCCAAACATGATTTCATGTTTTGAAGGGGGGTAAGATGAGGTCAGGGGGTGACCAAGTTGTGGAAGGTCATTTTAGTAGTGTTTGGGACATTTATGTTAGGGAATTGGGTTTATGGAGATTAGATAAGAGGTGGTGTGTGAATTCAAATGGTTGTAGTGGAATTAGATAAAGTGGGTTTAGGTGGTGTTAAATGTTGCATTTAATGAGTTGCATATTATGATAATGTTTTGTGATAAGATGTTGACTTAAGAGTTTCTTGCTAAAAGAGTTAAAGAGTCAATAGTTAAGGTTTAGTGGTCAACCAATAAGTGTTAAGGAATATTTCTAGACGAAATATATTCATTATAAAAGATTCAATTAAATAGTCTGGGGAGAAAAAAGTGGTTAACTTTTATAGTCTCTGCCCAAAATTTGTTTTATAAAACTATAAACCACAGTTTAACCATCTTAAAACAAACTTTTATACAAAGACAATCAAACCCTTATTTTGATCATAATCATATAATTTAGTCATATTGAGATCATTAATTAGTCATTAGAGATCACTTCAGTGATCAACTTAGATTTTATTATCAAAAATGATTTTAAAAAGATGTTCACTTGATCATATTTGATCAAAACAAATGATCAAATGATTAAAATATGACCAAAAAATGATCAATATTGTTAAAAACTGTACAGCCATTTTGTCATTTTTTAAACATTAAAGAAGACTGTCACATGTCCTTGTCATGTGATAATGGAATTCTTAGAGAAATCAAAAATCTGTTTTTAAACATTAAAGCAAACTCAGCCCACACAATTTCCTTAAACTAACCACAAAGTTTAAAGTCACGAAATCATACAAATTTGCCTTTAAAAACTCTTCTCACTCCACATAATTTACACTAATTTTATTCAAAACTTTGTAATTTATATTTTCAAGTGCAAACCCATTTGCTCTTTGTCCGTTAACTTATGGGTCAAATGTTAAAACACAACTCCTAACTCAAATTTACCACTCCATGACCTCACCATTCACACCTGTGCGAAAATAACCCTCATATTTAAAAAAATCATTTGACAGGCCATTTAAGGGTAAATAAGCAAATGGCCATAAACATTTATAAAAGGGGAAAAATTCATTGTCATTTGATTGTGGAATTGGGTTTGTGGCAGATATGGGTCACTTCCGGGTCCACCCAAACATATTCAGGTGTGGAGTTCAAGGTTATTGCTAAAATGAGGAAGTGACGTCAATCAATTAATTCTTTTAGCTATAAATTAATTACACTTTAAACAACTCCCTCACTGATTATGACCTTCAACATAAAAGATGAAACTTGTTTTTCTTTTTTTTTTCAGAAATTCCTCAAGTTCACTCACCTGTTGCCAAAATAACTTGGAATGGGGAAGGTGTTTTATTTCAGGAAGACCACCCAATGACCCTATTTTTCACCCACAACCCCCTAGTTAGACTTTCTCCCTCCAGCTTTTCTATTTTTAAGTTTTTTTTTTCTCATTTTAATTTGAACTTGCTCAACTTTTTACACTTTTTTTTTTTACCTCTTGCTTCCTCTAGTGGATTTTGGTTATGTCTACAACTAAGTGCAATTAACTTGTATGTGTTTGAAGTTCCTGTTCAAAAACCATCTCCTAGGTCGTCCTAATTTGATCTTTCCCTCAGGTGTGGCACAAGTGACCTTCTCATCCTGGAAAAACCTGATGTAAGAGACAGTGTTACAATGTCACAGGAAGTATAAAATTGGCCATATTTATTTTTATTATTGGTTGCCTATTGAGAGTTTGTAGTTTAATTGTGCTTGTCAGGATGATTAAAAGATTAGTTATGCCCAGTGGTTATGTCTTCATCATTTAAAAAATTCAATTTTTTTTAAGTGGTTAGTCATGCTGACTACGCTACAAATTAAATACATCAAAAGATTAATATATATTCAAGTCAAGTCAACATTTTATTAAAATATTGATGAACAACACTTGAAAAGAATTTTTATGAGAGAAAAAAAAAGTAAAATTCATAAATTGATTCACTGATCATTTTAATTATTTTTCTCTTTCTATACTAGGGAAATGACCTTGCAAGTTCATCACCCTGGCTAGTGTTTTCAGGGCAATAACATGTTGTGCTAGCACTCTACTTTTTTATTCTTTATTTTTTTTAATAATCAAAATGACAAGCGACAAAAATCTCATTGACATTTTTAGTAAATAAAATTTCATATTCAGATAAAAATTGTAAGTAGACTCTAAAAATCAAACAATAATTAAACTTTTTAACTTAATATGTATATAATGTTGGCTATTTATCATGCCATTTTGTTTGAACTGATCAACTTTGGGTTATCAGCATTCTCAATCTCCTTCAGTAATTTATCAAGCACTGAAACAAAATGTTGAGCATTTTCTTTGCTGAACACCAAAGGCGGTTTGAGTTTTAGGACATTGCGGTCAGGTCCATCAGTGCTTAGAAGGATATGCTCTTCTCTCATTCTAATACAAATATTTGTTTTTACACACATATATCGTTGGAAAATACTTCCAAGCTGCTTATATTACCTCGTTATTATATGCTGGGCTTCTGCAATTGCAGGCATCTTTGTTTTCCTATCAAGTACCAACTCAACGCCGATGAAAAGACCGATACCTCTGAAATATAAAATGTATTTAGATAATTATATACAACTAAAATAATGATCAATAATGGACCTTAAGTCCAATACTAATCTACTTTTAATGTTTATTGAATGTCATTGAAATTTTTTTTCAGTCTAGTGACCTAGGATGACCTTGCAACACAGCGAACGAATACACTACATTCAATAATTATTTACCTAACGTCACCAATCAGTGGGTGATCCTGCTTCAGGTTTTGCAAAAGGTTAATAGTATAGTTGCCTACTTCAGTTGCATTTTCTCTCAGCTTTTCCTTCTCAATAACATCCAATACTGCATTGGCTATAGCACAGCTTACAGGATTACCACCAAACTAAATTTTTTAGAGATAAATTAAAAGTGTGTGAGAACAAATTTTATTTCAAAAACAAATAATTCAATTACTGTATTAAAATATTCAATTCCACAACTGGCAAAACTTCTAGCAACTTCCTCTGTGCAAACAACTCCAGATACAGGATGACCATTACCCATTGGTTTTCCCATAGTCACAATATCAGGAATCACATCTTTAATTATCAAAGTCATCAAGTATATCCTGTATAAAGGATAATCTACAAAGTACCTTCTCCATCTAGCTGAAATCCCCACCAATGTTGGCCAACTCGACCAAACCCAACTTGAACTTCATCTGCAATGCAGACACCTCCTGCATCTCTGACATACCTGCAAAAGTAATAAGAAAAATTCAGCCAATCACAGTCTAGTTGACGTCATTGTTGCAAACGAATTGTAATTGGCCGGAAAAATTATACAACTTGAATTTCATTGGTCTAGATCACCCCTAGCGACAACTTTCTGTATTAAAAGTTTCTACTCACTTGTAAACTAGTCTAAGGTAATTATGTGGCAAGATGATTTGTCCTCCGCAACTTAATAAAGACTCTGCTATAAAAGCGCGGGGTTTCCTGCCCTGGGAAGCCAATGCCATCACCACATCGCGAACTTCATCAGCAAACATCTGACCCAAGTCTTTGCCTGGATGATCTTCTGCTCTGTATTTGCCTCTATACACATCAGGACAAGGAACCTTCAAATTTAGTATTTGGTAACAACTCAAGTCGAGGTTGGACTTTGAGTTTCGTTCTTACCACATGCACGTGATTTGGTTTGCCCTGACCACCTGGGTGATTGAATTTGTAAGGGCTTATGTCGATGATTGATGTCAGGTGACCGTGGTATGCGCCATCAATGACAATTATGTCGTTTGCTTTGGTATGGGCCTGAGCTAAGCGGAGAGCTAAGTCGTTGGCTTCTGACCTGTAATTGAAAAAAATTGCTGTGACTACTCAATGGGACAAAACTGTCCACCATGTGCCGCATAGTCGGGCATAACCGGTCCAGTTTCCATGTATTATTTAAGTGGTTTCAACCGATCCCAACTTCCACTTTATCGTAAAAGCGGAAGTGGAAATAGAGACCGGTTGAAACCGCATGACTAATGTATGAAACTTTTCCTATGCGGCGCGTGGTGGACAGTTTTGACCCTAAAATTGGGCACCAACCCCCTTAAAAAAATTGACTTTACCCAGAATTGACAAAAAAACAAACGGATAACTTTGATGGCAGAAAATCTGTGATTCTTTTGGCACATAGGACCAGATTATCATGAAGGAAACGGCAATTCGTGTTGAGTACTTTCATTTGTTCGCATCCTGCTTCTACAACCGCCGGATGGCAATGACCGACTAAATGAAGAAAATAAAATTAATTAGAAAAATAAAACCATAATAAAATGTATATAAACTCTTTTATAACTCTACAATTACATAATAGTTGATAATTTTTAAATGTAATGTATGATAAACTAATAAAATTTTTGTTAAAACTTAATCATATAACCGTGAGCGACGTTATTGATGCAATCTAAATATTCGTTGCCTTTTTCATCGTACATGTATTGACCTTTGGCTCGTGTTATTTTCAGCGGATCGAGTCGGTAAAATAATTTACACGATTCCCTGCAATATCACGAAAATATAGAGACCACAAAAATTCCTTATCTAAGCCTAAATGAAAATTACTCGAATAGGAAGGATCACAATTACGACAACGCAAAAGAAATGGAATATTCGTTATTAGAGATTATTCCATCATTTCAATTCTAAGATTGAAATCAATTAAAAATATGAGCCTTGATTAAGCTGCCAGATTAATTATTGTAAGGTTCACTACTTTTATGGTCCTTAGAAAGCTTTAATGAATGTCATGACTTAACAGTCTTAGCAGTCCATTTTTTAAAAGGTTATAAACAATTCTAAATATAACTTCTAAATCCAGATATAAAAAGTTTTTTTTTTAAAGATAAAATTTTTACTGCATATCAGCACTTCAACTTCAAATTTATATAATAGAAACTTTTTTTGTTTTAAATTATTTTATAAAAGTTATTTTATAAATTGTTTTGGGATTAAAGAGATGAATGCAGTTACTATTGCTGGAGGGCACGATCAGCTGATAGCAGCGATTTGCAGTTAAAACAGGTTTAACAGTTAAAACGTGTATTATAAGCAGTGAAAAAAGGAAAATAAGTTTTTTGAGGTTCACAGATTATATAATTATTTACCCAATGTAACGTTTCCTTAATTGGATCGTCTCATCTTTAGATACCTTCTCCATTTCAGCCATTTTCCTGTGCGGTAACTCGAAAACGAGAAATTCCGTATATTTATATTCAATTTGAATTTCATCTTGCCATCTAGTGCCAGAATGGTGAACAATTTCATTAATAAAATTCAAATTTTTTTGCTTAATTCATGAAATTGTAAACATAAAATTGTTGATTACTTTTAAAGTGTTAAATATTTTACTTCACTTTAAAATTTCAAAACAAAAAAATTTTAACATCAGAAATATTTTAAGCTTGTCTTACAGTTTCCTTGAAGACACATCTATGCATACCAGAGTTTACACAGACAAATTACACACACCCTACCTTACATAAACATACCTATTGAATACCTAGTGATTATCTCCCCATTGACCAAAAAATGATGACTTACATCTTTTTTAAAATTCTCATATATAAGAGACATTCTGAACAGGTGAAAGTCTCAATTGGTAAATTTATATAGACCATTATGGCAAAATTGTTGCTGTGTCTTACCCTTCTTAGTGTGTGCAATGTTGTAACATGTAAGTGACTTTTTTAACTCGCATATATCACCATATTTTACAATTACTTGTGCTAAATAGATGGACTGAAGATCTCAAAGCGTGATGCACACCATTGGGGTTATAAAGGTTAAACTAACTATAATTTATTATAACACAGTTATAATTTTTAAAAAAAATAGATTTCAGTGCTTGGTGTCACGTTTCTGAAAACTGCTGTGGGCAAAAGCAGTCTCCCATAGATTTGACAACGGGTGGTGAATACAAACCAATGAGACCATTCAATTTTATTAACTACTCGAACATGCCAAAATCTGTGAAAATGACCAATAATGGACATTCGGGTGATTTGGGAGTATTAATTGATTGTTAGGTACCCCTTACAACTTTTTCTTGTTTAGTTGCTGTTTCTTTTGCTGGAGAAACAATTATGGTGGAAGGTGGAGGATTACCTAATGCGTACATTTTCGATTCTTTTCACTTCCATTGGGGAAAGAAAAATTCAGAAGGTTCTGAACATACAATTGATGGAGAATCAACACCTTTGGAAGTAAGACTCAATAGTGGACAATGTCACTATTGCAATTTAAACGTACAAATGACCTAACTTTTTTTTTAGTTGCATCTAGTTCATTATAATTCAAAGTATGACAGTTTAGCCAGTGCCCTTGCTAGTGGAGATTCTGACGCTCTTGCAGTTTTAGGAGTCATGTACGAGGTAATCTAACTGAATGCGTAGGTTTTAGTCTTAGAGTTATAGTCTTAAGAGTTATAGTCTTCGAGTTATGGTCTTATAGTAATAGTCTTAGAGTTATAGTGTTAGAGTTATAGTCTTGGAGTTACAGTCTTAGGGTTATAGTCATAGAGTTGTGGTCTTAAAGTTAGTCTTAAAGTTATATTCTTAGAGTTATAGTGTTAGAGTTATATAGTGTTAGAATTATAGTTATAGTCTTAGAGTTATAGTCTTGGAGTTATAGTGTTAGAGTTATAATCTTAGAGTTGTAGTCTTAAAGTTAGACTTGGAGTTATATTCTTAGAGTTATAGTGTTAGAGTTATAGTCTGAGAGTTAAACTCATTTTGTGTACAGATAAACGATGAAGAAACCAATCTCGAATTCCGAAAAGTTACGTCTCGATTAAGTGAAGTGGAATTCGTTGGAAGTACAACCGACGTGAAACCATTCGCCTTGCGTGAGCTCCTTCCAAAAAACACGAAACATTTCTTCAGGTATAACGGTTCCCTTACAACACCCACTTGCAATGAACAAGTTGTGTGGACTGTGTTTCAAGATAAAGCTGGAGTCACGAGTGAACAGGTATAAACACTCAATTTTTACAAGAGTCAAATTATTCAATGATATTTTTTGCAGTTAAAACAATTCCGCCATTTGTACGCAACAGGTGCTGGGGTCTACCCAGAAAAGAGAATGGGTGGCAATTTTAGACCTGTTCAAGATTTGAATGGTAGACAAGTGATTCAAGGAGAAGAAGCTCAAAATTGTTTTTAAAAATAATTTCATATGAATTATCTAAATAAATATGCAAATTGCTTAAAAGTTTCGTCATTTCATAATTTAAATTGATCAATTTTTTCAATCTAACAACCTTTTACAAGCGAATGCAATAAAAACAAGTGGAAAATCAGCTGTTTTGATGATTGCATTTTTGAAAAAATTATGATTACGAAATATTTTAAAATATAACAGGATGAGTATGTACTGATGGGCAGTACATTTATTGGAAACGATGGCAAAGTTGTTATTGTGCGTTACCATTATTTGTGGTCTTATTATTCCCGCATGTAAGTGATATGTACCTTTGTAGCTTACAATTCTTGGAATATTTCTGTTTAACAGATGGGATGATCAAAAAACGTGATACGCACCACTGGAGTTACGAAGGTTTATTGTTTTTTTTAAATTATTTTTTTCAATTTTTAAATGTAAATAATTAAATAGATTCCAAAGCTTGGTGCAAGGATGAAAAATCTTGCTGTGGGAAGAAACAGTCGCCAGTTGATTTGAAATCAAATGCTGCTTTTAAGCAAATGAAACCATTCAAATTCATTAACTATTCGAACTTAGCAAAGTCTGTTACAATGACCAATAATGGACATTCTGGTATATTAATTACTACGTAAGAATATTGCACGTTACAGTTTTTCTTGTTTTAGTTGTCGTTTCTTTTACCGGAGATACAATTAAAGTAGAAGGCGGGGGATTACCACACACTTATATTTTTCATTCCCTTCATTTCCATTGGGGGAAAAGTAACTCAGAAGGATCTGAACATACAGTTGATGGGAAACATGCACCTTTGGAAGTAAATTCTAAATTGGATTATGTTAATATTAACTTTACTGAGAGTCAGTTTGTTTGCATTTGTAGATGCACTTGGTTCACTATAATTCGAAATATAAAAGTTTGGATGGCGCCATTGGTAGTAAAGATTCTGATGCTCTTGCAGTCCTAGGAGTTTTGTATAAGGTAAACACTTAGATATTCTTATCACTCACTGCTATTATTAAATTTTTATGCGAAATCTGTTACGTATTAGATTAGTGAAGCAAAAGTCAACCCCGAACTAAAAAAAATTACAACCCATTTAAGTGACGTAAAATTCAAAGGAAAATCAGCAACACTCAAACCATTTAGTTTACGTCAACTTCTTCCTAAAGACACTAAACATTTCTTCAGATATATGGGTTCTCTAACAACACCTAAGTGCAATGAACAAGTTGTATGGACTGTGTTCCAAACACGAGCAGAAGTTACAAATGAAGAGGTAAAAGAACTTTACCATTCCTTCTATGCTTAAAAGTTTGGTCATTAACTTTCAGATGAAACACTTCCGAAGTGTGTTTGCAACAACTGAGGGACATGAACCAAAAAAGAGTATGAGCAACAATTATAGACCAGTTCAAAGTTTGAATGGAAGAGATGTTATTCATGGAGAAGAAAAGAAATAATATTTATAATTATACATTGATGTTATAATTTAACCCTCTAGTTGTGAAACAGTTATTAAAGTTATTATTATTAATGTTTGGCAAAATTAATTTAATAATATTTTTACCAAGTGTCGCAGTTTTAATTTCACTTTGAAAAAAAAAGTTTTTAAGGAAAATATTCTTATCCTTTAATATCTGAAAACTTCAGCCTCATTTTATGTGCAACCAGTTTAAACTGACTAATTACAACAAATACACTCAACCTTAGGTAAACATACGTAGTGAACACAGCTTTCATTAATGATTATTTCTCCATTAGCCAATTATCAATCATTCAAAATATATACATATTTTTAAAAAGTTCTTATATACGATACACATTCTGAATAGATGAAAGTCTAAATGGTAAATTTACAGACCAATATGGCAAAATTGTTATTGTGCCTTACCCTTCTTACTGTGTGCAGTGTTGTAATATGTAAGTAGCTTTTAACTGGCATATCACCATATTTTCAATTATTTGTGCTAAACAGATGGTTCAAAGAGCTCAAAGCCTGATGCACACCATTGGGATTATACAGGTAACCTAACTATAATTTTTGAAAATAATTATGACCCAGTTTTAATTTTTTTAAAAAATAGATTTTGATGCTTGGTGTCACTATTCTAAAACCTGTTGTGCGGAAAAGCAGTCTCCCATAGATTTGAAAACAGGTGGTAAATATAAACCAATGAAACCGTTCAATTTCATTAACTACTCGAAGTTGCCAAACTCTGTTACAATGGTTAATAATGGACATACTGGTTTGTTTATTCCTTTGTAATGATAATGCGATGTTACAATTTATCTTGTTTTAGTTGTCGTTTCTTTTACTGGAGAGACAATTAAAGTAGAAGGTGGGGGATTACCACACACTTATATTTTTCATTCTCTTCATTTCCATTGGGGGAAAGATAATTCAAAAGGAGCTGAACATACAGTTGATGAAAAACGTGCACCTTTGGAAGTAAATTCTAAATTGATTCAAGTAATATTTGCTTTAGTGAGGTCTGTTGTACATTTATAGATGCACTTGGTTCACTACAACTCGAAACATTCTGATTTGGGCACCGCCATTGCTAGTGACGAGTCTGATGCTCTTGCAGTCTTAGGAGTTTTGTATACGGTAAACATTTAGATATTCTTATTACACATTGCAGTCATTATACAACATCCGTTACGTAATAGATTAATGATAAAGGACTCAACCCAGAACTTCAGAAAATTACATCCCAATTAAGTGATGTAAAATTCAACGGAAAATCAGCAGCTCTCAAACCCTTTACTTTGCGTAAACTTCTTCCAACAGACACTAAACATTTCTTCAGGTATATGGGTTCACTAACAACACCTAAGTGCAATGAAGAAGTTGTTTGGACTGTGTTCCAAAATCGAGCAGATGTTACAAATGAACAGGTGAAAGAATTTTACCATTCCCTCTATATGGTCCATTAAAAGTTTGGTCATTAACTTTCAGATGAAAAACTTCCGAAGTGTGTTTGCAACAGCTGAGAAACATGAACCAAAACAGAGTATGAGCAACAATTATAGACCAGTTCAAAGTTTGAAGGAAAGAGAAGTTATTCTTGGAGAAGAAAAGAATTAATATTGATGTTGTAATTTTCTATTGCACTTACTTTCTGGTTATGGCACAATAAATATTACTATTTGGAAAGGTCAATTTAATCGTATTTTTAAACAATGTTTCAAAGGAACAGTGGAAACTTGGAATATCCAAAGTATTAAGGAAATGAATGTTGAAAGTTATTGGAATTTTTGAAAACGAAGAAAGTACAAAGTAGAAAAGGACAGTAAAGAGGAAAATACGCCGAAACTCATTGAAATATTAAAATTTCCCAATTGCTCAGTTTATAGAAAATTATATTGGCAAGACACGCAATTGCATTTAGGTGAATACTATAATATAATTTTTCGTTATCAGTGTAAATTTACTTGAAAATGTAATTTTGTTTCAGAAAGTGATTCTACTCATCGGGAATGTGATGGTAAGTACAATTTATGGCTATGAAACATCCTCAGACGGACTCTTACCCATTAGCTGACAACATAATTGTCTAAATTAGTACCCACATTTTGGACGTTTTTCATTCCTTGAATTTATGCAGATAACAATGATTGGTGCATCATAGTGGGTTATACCAATCTCCCATTGATTTACAAATCAATGAAACTATTCAACTTCATCAACCACACAAAATTGCCCCAAGGTCTAATAATGGTCACTCAAGTTAGCGATTACAAAATTTTAAGAAAATTACGTAAGATTTTACCATACCTTTTAGAAGGTGGTGGATTATCAAACATGTACATCTTAAATTCCCTGCACTTCCATTGGGGCAAATGCAATGCTTAAGGATCTGAACACAAGATTAATGGAAAAAAAACACCTGTGGAAGTTAGAACTTTAATCTTTTCACCGTTCTAAATTTGAACCATAAACACAGTATCTACTATTTGTCTATTACTGTGTAATATACTGATTTGTAATTTTTGAAAAATTAAACTTCAAAATAGCGAAAGATAAAATTTCTTCAAAAAATTTTTTTACTTAGAAATATGCAAGAAAAGGATATTTTTAGAATAAAAAAAAAAAAGACTTTTATTTTGTAAATATCGTCAAATTGTTTAAAATATTTTCCATTTGTTCTTCAGTCCAAATGTGAGGAACTCTGGTAAACTTGTCTATGTGTGGGCGATCTTCTAAATTCGGCGAAAATTCATCAAAGTCTAAATCGAATTCTTCTCTGTCTGGTTCCCTACAAGCAAATAATATTCGTGTAATTACAAATATTTAACATTTAATTAGAGCTTACTCATCGTATTTCCATTCATTCCTTTCCTGAAGTACATTAGCTTGAGGAACTGGCCCTCGATGTAAATAAAGTTGATCAACTTCAGTTGGAAGAGTGAGATCAACATTTGGAAAGTTTTCAAGTTGATAAGGGAGCAAGCCCAGCGGATATTTTTGCCAATCGGTTCCCAGTGGAGCCAAATCCCATGATTTGAATTGTGTTGTTGTGTTTTCTGAAATTTGTGCATCCTTTTCAATAGAACATAATTCTGGATCCAACATTGACTTTTCTTCTTCATTCCAATAATTTTTCTGAAAATGAAAAATAATAATTAGGCTATTTCGTATTACTGACTTTACATTCTTATACCTCGATCCAACCCATAGCTGCACTATAACCATTTTGCAATGTTATCAAAGGGGGTAACCGCGAGTGTGCTGCATCATGTCGTAAATCAACTAACCATTGAGGAACATTCATCTGTAGAGATAGAAAATATTAAACCTTTTAGCCTTATTAACTGCAAAACAAATTAAAACTTACTCTCGTAGCTATAATATGAATAGGCGTATTTATTACTCCTTTCTGTCCCATTTCAGATACTAAATTGATAAATCTACAAGTAAACAAATTAATTCGTCATTTTAATACTAAACATATCAAATCATAATTTCCATTACCGAACAATAGCTGCACTGTACATCATAACTAAATCTCCCACAACTATTTGCGAGTTTTCTGCATCACAATCTTTAACATGTGCCCTTAATAACGCGTCAGTCACTTCAATTCCTAATGGTATTTTACTATGGCATCTGTTTTTCCAAGCTGCAATACGATTAATCGCTTCTATGTTGTCTTGAATTGCCGAGCTGAAAATTTTTTGTTTCACGTTTTGCCATTCCCGCCTGAAATATTGCAACGTGGTTGAAGTTTGGGTAAGTTTTTTAATTTTTTTACGGTTACTTGGTTATCCAGGGTACCACGATTCGAACATTTGCACGTTTGGATTGTTGTGTAACTTTTGATTTTACTTTTTTTCTCCTTGTTCGCCGTGATCGAAAATGAATTTGTGATTTTACCCAGCCCCGTGCCATGACCACAATGATCGGATCGGGTTTTAGAGTTACCTTCTATGATCACTAGTGACATCTGTTCTTACCGAGTGGCAGCCTTAAAAAAAACATGGCTGCTGTATTTTTGTTTGGGCATGAAACATCACGTCTAATTAAACTATTTTGGCGTCACAGCATAATTTTTCTCTGTGACACATATTCACAAAAAGTATGGTTTTAGTTACAATAACAAATATTCATGTTTAATGACAGCTGAACCTGTTTAATTACCTTTTTTTCTGCAGGCGTTTAAATGAAAATGCCGTACCTTTCGTTGAACGTAAAGTACCAAAATGCCCGTGATTCAAACTTTGTATTTTCACCCATTGAATTGTAAAGAAAATTTACGGTAAGAAAAGATTTTTTTAAATTTAGTTTTTAAGAGAAACAACAGATGGCACTACGATGCAAACTGTTCAACCTCTGAACAAGATGCCATTTAAAAATTAATGAAATGTTTTTAGAATAATTTCCTTACACAATTAACTTACTCCAGATACAGCCATTCTATTACTATTTCCGTTATTTTACTATAACATTCCCCCACAATTTTCAAAACGTGGCAAAAAATATTTAGGAAAGGAAACATGATATCCAATTACACTATTGTTTTCAGAAATGACTGGTACCATGTCCGGTTAGTGACAAAGTCCATCTAGTGAACAATGAAAAAACGTGTTTGACTAGACTAGTATGAATCACACCACTAATAATTGCAAAAAAAAAAAAAAAAATAATACAAATACAAAAAAAAACAACAAAGCAACACTTAAATAACACTGTTAAAACTTATTTTACAGTGTTTATTTTTACAAGTTTTACCGTAAACATCAAAATTGATCTCACTTCATCGTAAACTATCCACTACCTTTAATTAATTTCTTGTCCCGATTATAACCCTTAATGAAATTTAATTCTTTGAAACAACACCAAAAGTAAAAAATCGAAACGTCAGTCAGATGACACTTATTGACGTCATTAAATGATGTTTGAAATAAAATTGTTTAGACGTGTTTAGTTACTTTACTGAATTTCAGAATGAATTGAAGCAAACTAATCCTTGTTTCCAAAGATCCAACTGTTGTTTCAAAGAAGAAAATAATATTTAGAGTAATAAATATATCAATTCACAAAACCATTCATAACATCCTTAAAATGTTGTTCATTTTACGTTTCTACAGTCGTTCACTTCACTTGACTGTCCTTGAGATTTATTTTGTACACAGCCGCCGAATTGTCGCACTGCATTGTAACCTCAAGGGCCAGTTGTAATTTGAACCTTGTTCCGTGTCACCTTTGAGCAGCGTGTGGTGTCCATTGAGGTGCGACCACGTTCGGGCTCCTTTATTAATAATTCTCAATAATTCACCCCTCTTTGCCCCCATAATTATCGGTCTCGCTCGGTCTGGTTCCTTCCTTTGGAGTAATTTGATGCCACTGCGCTTACAATAAAGGGGTAGACACAGACGCAAACTACAGGAACCCGAATTATTAGTCACAAAATGACACGTGTGGTTATTTTACGATTACAAAATTTTGATTTAATCGAGGATACATGTAAAGAAGATGAGGTTATAATTTAATTCTTTGGAGAATTCAAACTCTTTCTCAAAGCAAAAAAGAAAAAGAGGAAAATGAATGCTGAACGCCACCAATGGGATAGCAAAAAGAGTAAGTTTTATAATTATTATTATTATTATTATACAATACCGTCAAATCTTACGTAATTTTTTCTTGTAGTAAGCGAATTAATGTGAAGAAGAAAAAGAAAAATGAGGTCATATACGCGACGGGTCAATATTATATCGAGACAAAACCAGAACTTCCATTTCTTAAGGACATCAAAAGGAGGATTCGAAAGATGTCGAGAAAAATAAAATCAAGACGTCAACTTTAATTCAAGAAAATATACCTACACAGATGGGAATACAATCTGCGTTATTATACCAGCAAATGGTTGTCTTAAATCTAAAATACAACTTTTCATTGGCTGATAAAAGTGCAAATTTTCTCTCTCCCTTTTCCGTTGTTCATTTGACCGACTCCCCAATCCACAATTTTTCCCTTAAAACATGTATTTTTACTGCTCATCCACATGACGTAATCAGACAGTGGGGGTTTTTGTATGGGTGAAGGACAGTCTTTTGTGACTCCCCAGTGGACGGGTGCAAAGTTGTTGTCACTACACAATGCACGGCGTCTGGCACGAGGGGGCGCTGCAAGCACAATTTGCAGATTAGACGACGAACGAATCGGCACGTCGACACGCCCTCTGAGGAGACACGGGTCTATGAAATTGGACACCTTTTCTAACTGCGCTTTTGGAAAAACCCCTTTTCAAAAATACTCCCTCTAGGGGGGCTTTTTACATGTGAATTTTCACACTCGTGTGACCCTTGGTGTGAAATAGGTAGAGGTTTTTCTGTTTTAGCTTTTTAGTGGGGTGTTAATAAAGAATTGTAAGAGGATTAGTGATTAAATGAAGTGGTTTCGGTGCAACAAGTTGGGTGTGAAATGGTGGGAAATGGGGATAAACAAGTTAAATGGGCTTAGACTTGTATAGGTTTTAGATTGTGTGAAGATTGTCTCGGATCTTCAATAGGGGGGAATGTTTGGTCTATATGTTATTGCAGGTTTTTAAAAATAAGAAATTTTACACACAGCAAAGGGTTCTTTCTTCCTTGTTTTTAAGACAAAAAAAATGCAAAGACTTTTCCCACATAAGATTTTTTTCTTCACAATACTACGAACACAATATAGAAAACATACAAAAATAACCCTTACATCCTCCCAAAAAAAAAATTAAAAAAAAAAAAAACCCAAACCCACCTGTGTCAACACGTGACCTCTTTCGTCACACCAACCACAACACATCATCATAACAACTTGATAGAACCATCCACCAATCACAACCTCCCACCCAATACAAACCCCGCCTTGATCCAGCCTCCAACTAAACCAACACCCCCTCAACCGAACGGGGGAAAAAATAAACAACCCAACAGTAGCCGAGAGTGAGAGTCGTAATACAACACTCATCCACGATGGGCACAAAACGGCCCCGATCTCTGGCCTGCGATCCGCAAGACTCACTCGATGGGCCGAGGGCGAGCGAAAGCGCCGGTGTGGCCGTCATCCAAGTGGCGGGCACGGCCAAGGTGCGTGTGCGTGAAGCGGTAACAACACGCACAGACACGGCAGCAGGAGCGTGGAGTTACTCGGCCGATCATGTTGCGTGCATGTGCGAAGCGATGCAACAAGCTGGAAAAATGGACAAGTTGGCCCGGTTCGTCTGGTCACTTCCACCCGAGTTGCAACGGGTGAATGAAGCTGTATTACGGGCCCGTGCTGCCGTTAGTTATGATCAGGGATCGTATCGAGAGTTATATAGTATTTTGGAGTCGCATAATTTTGATGTCAAGTATCATCCGCATCTACAGAAGTTGTGGTATAATGCGCATTATAAGGAAGCAGAAGCGGCTAGAGGGAGACCGTTGGGTGCGGTGGACAAGTATCGGTTGAGGAGGAAGTATCCGTTGCCGAGGACCATTTGGGATGGTGAAGATACGGTGTATTGCTTTAAAGAGAAGGCGAGAGCGGCGTTGAAGGCTTGTTATAAACAGAATAGGTATCCGACGCCGGATGAGAAGAAGAGTTTGAGTACGAAGACGGGGTTGTCGTTGACCCAGGTTAGCAATTGGTTCAAGAATAGGAGACAGAGGGATCGCACGCCGCAGCAGAGGAGGTAGGCATTAAAAGTTATTCTCTTTTATTTATTTTTTGACGATAAAAAAATTTTTCGTGTCCATTTTATTGCCAAAGTCGCTTATAAACTACTTTGTAGTTTTTCTGCACTAATTTAATGCTACTGCAGAAAAATTATAGCAAAATAATGTTGAGAAATGCATTTGTACAAAATATGTGCGGATTTCAAACTAAACATTTTTCGGGTTGTTTAATCACTTGTTTTGTGCATGGTTTTTGTTAGTGCTTTATAGTTATTTGCATATTTCAATCTAAGTGCCGGTGCGCAAATATTTTGCAAATAAAATCAAGTAGTGCATATGTTACTTATGCATTAAATTTTGTGGAATAATCGTAGTAAAATTCATGCGAAACTTGCAAAATATTTATTTGGCTCTAATAGCGCAAAAATTTGCAAAAGGTTTTATTTTTGAAGGTTAGTAGCATTTGGGATAAGTAAACAAAAGAAAAATTTTTGCACTGCAAAAAAATTTTCATTTTTTTTTTTTTAATTTAAATAAATACCATCTTCTAAAACTATTAACTATTTAATTGCGGCTCGTGAGGTAAATAATAAAAAATTGTTTAATTGTAGGAATAAATTTTGATAATATAAACAGTTGATAAAGATGGAAAAAAGTTTAAAAAATTTGTCAAAAAAGCAAAAACATATCAATTTTCAAAATCACTCGACATTTTCTTTTGTTAATCATCTACTCAACTATGGTTTACAAATTTATTTCTAAGTAAAATGTAAACTAAAACCACCAAAGATGGGAAGCCAAATTCACCCCCACCCATACTTCCCTTCTCCTTACAAGAGGGAAAAAAAACCAGCTTCATTAAAGCCAACTAGAAAACAACAATTTACTATTAAAGACATTTCTCTTTAAAAAAAATATACATCCAACTACAAGATTTATTTCTTTCACATCTTAAATCTTACAAACACCATTGGCATTCCAACTTTGTTTTTTTAAACTGCTCAAACTCCATGTTTACATTGGTACCAAGCTCACATTCGTTGTTCGTGACCTAACATCCCCCTAACTCGCCTCACACTGTGTTATATCCCTCAAAGGAATAATTTACCCTTTAAACAACCCTTTGCTATCAACCCCTACCACAACTTCATTAAGATTAACCACCCTTGAAATAAATTATTTAATCCCCCTACCCTTGGACACTTAAAAAATATTGATTCAAAACTAATTAAAATTTATAGGGTTAAAAAAAAGTGTGCAAAATGGAGCAATTTGGTGTTTTTTTTTTTTTTTTTTTTATTTGGTCGAGGGACAGGGAGCTTGACCTTTTCTAAAGAAAAGTTGGGAAAAAAATTTTATGACTGGTTGTAAAGTTTATTTTTGACTAAACATGGGTTAAAAGCTTCTATTTATTTGTTTACAACTTGTGAAGTGGTTTTATGGTATAATTTCTAAAGAATAGTAAATGTTTCAAGTAAAGTAAACCCTAACCTTTTCTGTATAATACCGCAGCTAATGGACATTTCTTCTATTTGAATGAATTAGTTGTGCAATACCGCAGTGAATGATTGTTAAAATACAGAAAATTCATAACAGAAATTTAACTGTTAAGCGTATAAGCCCGACCGGATATGAATACCGCAGTTAATGGCCGAATTATGTCTTACATAAACCGGATATTAATACAGCAGCAACATTTAAAATTGTACATTTCCACTTAAATTAGCCCTGATAAAAACACCCGGTGCAAGTGTCAGTGGGTGTTGGGGGTTAGGGGAGTGTGTGTGTGATTTAGTCTTTTACTGCGATCTTCCCCAATGATTAATGACTACTCGAATTTGGTCCAGCTTTAATTAAGCCCAGATGGAACGAAACCCACGTCCTTTTCCAATACATTTCTCCCTAGTTGTTTCTCAAAACGACGTCAATACAAAAATCTTACATATGACGTAACAATCATTGTTCAAAATGGCGGTGCACGGTACTAATGTTTATTAGGTTAAGAGGCGGTATGTTTAGAATACATTTATCGGGTAAATTAAGCATCATTGGTGGAGGTAATTGTCAAATCGGTGTAAAGAGCCATAAAACAGTTGAGTGAAAGAAACATCTGGTGACCATGCAAGCAATGTAATGGCATGTGTGAAATGCACGGCACGGGGCGACTTGACGTCGGTTTCAAGAGACTTGCTTCGACTCCCACGATGAGCAATGAGCCGTGACAAGGGAGCTGCGGGGGCGGGGGTTATAGTAGTAGCTAAACCATCTTCTAAAAGACCCCCTTCCTCTTTTTGCAAGACGTAAATCAATTGACAATGGCCGCCTTGTAATGAGCAAACCAGTGCAGGTTGTAAAATATGATGTCAACGTTTGGTTTGGGCAACAAGTTTAGGGGTAATTGAGAAAGGAAGTATATGGAGACTCAAGTCTAGAGGAATTTTCTACATTTGGAAAATCGAAAGTGATGGCTTTCTGTGTGTTTATAACTAAACATTGGACATTGCCAAGACTGAGATATAAACTTTAAGTAAGAAACTGAAACATAATCCAAATAACTTCATGGAACAAACTAAACAACAAATTTACTTTTAGTTCAACATTCATTGTTAAATGTCATTGTCTTTTAGTCAGTAATATTGGGAAGAAAAGCTGTATTTCTTCCTCCATTCAACTTATTCCCTAAGACCTTACTTTGTTTACAACAGATAGTTAAAGTTGTCGTTTTTTCATGCCCTCGTTTTGGCGAAAACCGGACGTGACGTCCGCAAATTATCGCATTCTGGTGGCCGATTGCTGCATCGCATCGCATTTGATATTGGCTTTTCTAGAGAGTCGCGACCATGTATTTCAATAAGCGCTCACAAGTCGTCCGTACGCGTCACATCCGGGTTTTGGGAAAATGTCAAAACGAGGGCATGAAAAAAGCACAACTTTGATGACCTATTGTACACAATAGTAAACTCTTTTAGAATAAGATGGATGGAGGAAGAAATTACAACTTTTTATCGCCTTTAATCTCTTATTCGGCTCTAAAGCCGGACCATCACTTTAATTTGACTTAAAAATGGATGTTAGAAAATGTAACAGCACCTGGTTACAATGAGGTAGAATTTTACTATCTCTTTATACCCTAATTTTATTTAAAAGTTGTACAAATTGCAGTTTGCTTAAAAAATGCCAACAATAAACAAAAAAATTAATCAACAAACAAAACCAGCAAATCCCCTGAAATTGCCTGTTGCTCAAGAGAGGTCAAATGAGTCTCTCGGGAGAGAGGGGGAGAAATTTTTAATTCCACAACGTATGACGTCACCTCAAGATTTTTATCGATTCGCAAACAAGTGGTTCGAAAATGAGCAAAGGAAATTCCACGAAAATGACGTCACTTATTATATTCTCCCTAATAAGAACAAAAAAAATGATACGGAATGTTGTTTAGGCGCTCAATTTATTATTTTTCACCGTAAATAAAGCGTAAGTAATTTTTGGATCAACAGGTGGTCAAATAACCATGTGGTACCTGTTGGAATCTGACACGACGTTTAAATAAACTATTAACCGTAAACTTCAGATTGTGATAAATAAGAGTCGGATTACTTTAGTACGTAAAGGATTGCTCATTTTCAGACTTTTGCCCCTCCGGTCCATCCACCCCCGCTGAACCATCTTCAGCACACCCTCTTTTCCTTTTGCTGCTTCCCCCTAGTGGTAATAAATTAAATTCCTTGGACGCAGTCGAGGACGTTGAAAGAGCATTGAGAGCCAACTCAACTTGGAGTTGTTAGGCTGCCTATATTAAATCCTGCAGTTTTTTTATTTATCATGTTTATATTAAAATTGTGTGGTTAGGGCATGTTTTGGATTGATTGTAGTAAAGTTGTTTAATTTGGTCAAAATTTCGCCATCTTTTTGTGGTGGTTTTTTTTGTCAAACACACAAATTGGTGGACAAAATTGTTGATTGGCAAAGTTCAATGTATATTTTATATTCCAAATTTCAGGCAAATTTGTAAATTTTATACAATTATCGCATAAATTTGGACATATTGAAGACTCTCCTTCAATTTTGAGAAAATATGTGAAAAACATGTCAGTGTGGTCCATTTTGGCCAAATTTTTAAACAATTTTGAGTACAAATTGAGCAAAACTTATTAAAAAGAAATCAAAAATGAACTCTTGTCTGGAGTTCTTTGTTTTGTCTCTCAATATTTCATATTTTGTACTGAAACTGAGAAAAGTAAAAAAAAAAAAAAACATTTAAGGAAAAGCACACACCAACTAATACCGTATAAAAACCAAAATTTGAAGAAAGAAAAAAAATCTATTTTTACTCCCCAAATGACAATAACAAATTCCAAAAAAACGACTTGACAAAGTATGAAAATATCAAATTACACAGAAACATATTTCCATCATTTCATACATATGTAAAACACAAGAAAAAGAGAGAGAGAGAGAGAGAAAAAAAAAACAAATTCCTCACTTCCTTTCTTGACTGCAATGGTACTCCCTTACCATTCATACCACTTCATTAATATTCATGGCAGACACAGCTGTTGATGAAACATCCATCACTCACCTGCACAATATATAAGAGAAAATCCCATATAAAAGAGTTGTCTCCCCTTTCCTTTTATTTTCAAACACAAGGGTGCGCCATAATGTGTTGTACACACACTCTGTTGACAGTTTCGTCAATAGGGCAGTGACATAACATGGAAAAAAATATTTTTCCAAATAAACTCAAACTTGTAATTAGTGTGTTAAGTGGATTTTGAGAGTTTTATTTATGTTAGTTTTCGAAAGTGAACACGTGTGCCCTGACATTGTCACCTTTTTACACTCGTGTTTTTCAAATGGGAGCCGTGTGCAAAGAGTTCAAGTAGAGTGTAGAGACCCTGCACCTTTAGTCTGTCGGTTGCAATTAGGTGGCCTGCATAGAAGACGCAACCTGAGAGCACCAATCATGAACGACTAAAACGTCCGGGTTCTTCGGGTTGCAAACGCCCCCAGACGAGTGCAACGCCCGCGTCAATTCACCCGTTCCTCTGGTCTCTTCTCTTTTTTAAAAAAAAAAAAAAAACCAGCTGTTGAAAAAAATAGGGTTTGATATGAAAATTATAAAAATTGTAATGGTTCAATTATAACATCAACGTTAAAACCTCTTAACGAGATCTGAAACGTTAATGACATTAAATTTGTGAGAATACGAACTTCAACGTAAATAATTTTACCGTAAAACGTAACATTACAAGGTACAAGGTACAATACAGGCAAAAAACGTTATATCAAATTGTAACATAAATCTCGTTATAATTTAGAAGGGTGTAACGTAAATGTTTGTTTACGCTATTTGAATAAGCTAAAGTTTGCAATTCTGCCACTAGTTGCACAGAAGTTTCATTCATTTCTTTTCTTGGCAATTATTTTTAATTTGAAATGTAGTACGGGAAGATATAAGAATAACAAACCATAGAATTCAATGCCGGTCTCATTTCTTATATCTCGTTACAAATTTCCGTAAATTGTACACTATAATAATAACGTGATTGAATTAAGACACTTTAACAGACTTTTAATTGTAACATTTGAATCGTCGTCAGCCTCTTTAAAGTGGCCTTGAATTGAGTAACTGAATGTCATATGGTGGGCAATTTGAAACGGTATTTTGAAATGAGATCACGTAATTAAAGAAGTGAGGCTCCTTTTAACTCCATTCATTCCTTTTCCTATTTGAGATCCGGCAAAAATAAAATAAATTACTCGAAATAATAAAATGTGTTTGCAACCACGTGCCAATCCTCGAGGATATGAGTGAAGTCATGTTTTACAATCTCACATGTGGTTGAGTGATGGAGTATTGGTCAGTTGAAGCCGCACCTGTTTTTTCTGTACCATAAGAAGGGAATAACACAACGTTTAAAGTGACGGCGTCTTCAAAGGGCCATCTGTTAAATTCAATTTTTGGAATATTGTTTGAATGTCGCTTAGGTATTTCAAATTGTTGATTATAATTAAATTTTTGATACGATAGAGGGCGCATAAGATGAAGCTGGTTACTCTATATCGGTATGGCTCTTCTAGGCAACCGTAATAGACAGCATAGAACAAAAAATTTGAAGACTGAAACTTTCAGTGAACACGAACTAAATATTTTAAGTTGGCCCCTTTTGGCTTCCGTAGACAAATATTTCACCTATCTGGTCTTTGACCCTAAACATTTTGATGGTAGCGCCCGTACTAAAACTCAATACTAAATGGAGTAGATGGCGTAACTCACAACTAGTGAAATTACAATCTCATTTCAAGTTCTTTTACCTCATTAATGTTATGAGAGGAATTTCATTTTTCAACTTATTCTAATTGTATATTTTCAGTGGCGATAACGGAATTCCTCAAGGCCATAACGAAAACAGCTCGAATGCAACGATCGCCCAACCATCAATGATGGCGCCCTCCAATTCCGACATAGTCAAGTTTGCTTTCGCTCCAAAAGTCTTAGAAGAAAATATCGGAAATCAATTGTCTTTGAGCATCATCAAACACGAATCAGCAATGTATGCGCAACATTTAAAGGCTGATGCCGGTCTCATTTTACCTCATCATTACGGCTACGCGCAATCGCCGTATGATGCAGCTTTGGCTCATCCTTTGCATTCATCCGTAACTCAGTCTTGACCACGGTTCAATAAATGGTGAATAATTTGGAATAGATGAATAATGTGGCTTTCTCTCTTCTTTTCTTTTCTTTTCTTTGATACTTGAACCAAAGAATCCGACGGACTTAAAATGTTATCAACTGTGATGCTTTTGTAATATTTTCATTTTGCTAATTTCTCTTAGTCACTTAAACATTCCGTCATAAGGCTGTTATTGAGATTTTAATATTTTTTTTTTCATTTTTTAAAGGAATTATACGGAGGCCTGTAAGTAACATGTAAGAAAATATCAAACCCAAGTTTGTTAAATAAAAGGTTCAAATATTGTTCAAATAACTGGAATGTACATTGTTGCACAATGGTTAAATATGTTTCTTACAGTGCTTTTATTGTGTTTTTTTAAGGTTCAACAGAATAATCAATTTACTTCTTATAATAAACCGGGATTTTTTTTTCTACAATTAATACAATGACATTAAACATTTAAAAAAAAAATTGTACCCCTTAAAAAAATGATGGTTGTGATTTTGTTTCTTTTACGTCTTTATTTAATTGGTTGGTGCCAATTTTTCTTTCTTTTAATTACTTTTTAGCATAATTGTCATATTTTAATCAGCCAATTTGTGATAAAAAGCGAAAATTTTCAACTTTGAAATAAATCCAATTTATAAAAGTTTTTTTTTGTTTCTTTTTTTTTTTTGGATCTTGTAATCCTGACTAACTCATCTCATATTTCCCCCATCTCCCGAGGGAGGGAAAATCGCGGTCGTTTCTCGTTGGCAAATTGGCTCAGTCGTGGACCCATAATTGGCAAAAATGACACTAATTGTTTTACCGTGTCCGATGTCGACACTGATTTGGATTTCCTAGCAACCACCACGAAAATACTAGTCGATTGCTCTGCATCACCCTTTACAATTTACAATAACGCTCCAAATTTAGTCTTTTTTTAAATAAAAAAAATGATAAGAAAGTGTTTTTTCTTCATTTGAAACTTATTTTTTAAATCAAATAAAATTTTTAGCCCCCCCAAAAAAAAACAAATTCAAAAATGTTAGTTTTGTTCACTGACACTAGAGGGAGAAAGGCGAATAAACTGGAGGTATAGTAATGAGAAATGGCCCTCTGAATGGGATATAATGGTTGCTAGCGAGATAATTGCCTACCTATCCATTTTCTGTAGCTAATGACTGATCATTTGTAATCATACGCGGTTGTGAAGGGTCAACGTGTGCACTCTATCATTATTTTTGAAACTAATGAAGATTCATCATTATGGAATAGACTTTTAATGTAACGACTGTTTTATAATATTATTATTACAACATTATAAAGATGAAATTTCTCCCAAAAAAGCCAGGGAAAAAATTGGAAAAAAAATCATTTTCTTATTTGGGATAATTTATCCTTTGTTTGTCAATGAAATTCTCAAGTTTCATTTTTCAACTCATTAGTAGTTTGCCCCAGCAACTTGATTTTCTCAGAGAAACTTTTGGGTAATTTGTCTGATTATAGATACAATGTTTACTAACATATTCCTCTAGGAATTACTCAACCAAATTAATTCAGCCCAATTTTCTTTGTGGCAAAAATAAAAAGAAAATCAATACTTAAAAAAACAGAGATATGACGTCAATTTAAAGCGACATCTGTCATCATTTTTAAAATTTATTTTATATATTGTTTGGTTTATAAATAAAACGCAATACGACACTGTCAGGCTTATTATCCAGTGGCTGGAATAAAAAAAAAATTTTAAGTAAATTATTTTCAAAAATACAAACATTAAAAAAAAATATTACTTGGCAACTTGCATCTTGGGTAATTTTATAGATTTCTTCTTCGAAATTTTTCATATTATCTTTCTTCAAATCCAGTAGAAATCTGAAACGTCAATAATTAAAAGTAAATTTTTATTACAGTATTCAAATTTGAATGAGTACTTGATAGTTTCCATTAATATTTTGGCACTGTATTCAAAGGTTGCTGTCATTTGAGGTGTTAAAAAATGATTCATGCTAAATAAATTAAAACTTAATGAGTATAGTTATAAAGGAATAACCACTGCAATTTAATACCTGTTAGAATAAACTACAAGATTGAAATATTTTTCAAACTTTGTTTTCTTGTGCAATTCACCTGCCCATTTACTTGGTAATAATGTGATTTTGCACACTTTGTTTATGTGGTTCACTGTAATGAAAAAGGAAATGTGTTCAACTTAGCAAACATTTTGCAAGTGTGACCTTTATTTTTAATTGTGTGTCCCATGCTGTCGTTTCATTGGTGGTTCGCATCACGTGACTTCTAATTCATTTTTGATTTTTTTTTTTGTTGAGCTAAACATACAAGCTACTACCCCTTTAAGAAATTTCCGTAAAAGTTTTACCAATTGATTCATCTTCTTGTTGTTGAATCATTAAGAATTTTTCCTTCTGATTAGGTTGGTACTGTTGATGAGTACATAATTCATAGAATAATGAGATTAAATTATGTAGGGAAACGTCTTGAGATTTCTGAAATGTAAAAATATTCTTTGAATTCTTCGTTTACACTGCAGATGTGAATTGACCTTCTCAAAATTTCTATTTGTTTTCTTAAATAAGCTCTGCTCTTCACTTTCAATTCCAAATGCAATAAAAGGTCCAACTACAATATCACCCCAATAACCTAGACGAGCGTGTTTATCACCTTCAAGCTGAAAATTGATTTTGTTCAAAAGAATTAAAATATTAAAAAAAATTTTTTACATCATTAATAACAATTGGTGATAGTAATGTGTAATTAGGGATTGTATAGTCAGCATCTCTTAATTCAAACGCAATTCCCGTTCGTCTCCATTTTTTGTATTCTGACATGTGAACAATTTCGCCCTGAAAAGAAACTTTTTTTAGATCATTTTATTGATTTTAATTAGAAATCTTTTTTCTTACTCCTCTTTCAATCAATTTCATGTTGTAATCCCAGTCAAAGGCGCCATCTCTTGAGTCATATCGTAACTTCAAGTGTTGACGTACGCGAATATCCCTAAATTGACCTTTTTATTAACATAAATTTTATTATTATTGATTGTTATTGCAAACCAGCATTTTGCCATATCCAACTCGGCTCGTATTTTCCACCGTTTAAAAATCTGTTCCAGAACATCTCTTTCTTTAAACTGTATTAAAGTAATATCATTATAATTTTTAAGTTATTTAAGAAATTAAAAAAAAAATCACGCTACAGTTAGTTGAGACAAATCTAGAAAAGGCAATTTATCAGCTTGATGCTCCAAATCAGTTATCATTAAAATTAACTCCTGAGCAGCTCCTTCCAAATACATGGCTGTTATTGGACGTAGAAAAGTGTTTCCGAATAACTCCAGGTACATTTCACATCGTTCTGTATTAATTATAAAAAGAAATTGTCACAATTTCATTTCGCATAGTTTCAATTGTCGCCACCAGGTACGCAAACGTACGGTAAAGTGGCGCTGCATTGATACCTTGCATTCCGATTAACTTAAATGGTTCACATATTAGTTTAAAAAATAAAATGTGTCTCGCTAGTGTCTCTAAACTTGCTTCGATGATACAAAACTGAAATTTTGGGTTTATTAATTATTTTTGATATTCAAAGTTTTTTTAAAAAAAAAAATACATGTAAAATAGCAGATGGGTGACGGCTAGCTTCTGCGACCGTTTTAAACACGTGACGAATATCTCCACATCCCATTAATAAAATGTTCACCCTGCGAACTAATTAATTTGATTTAATTAGTGAATTTATTGTGAACATATTTACTTTCTTACCTTCGTCACTTTGATTACAATCATCACCTGTAAACGCAAATAAAAATTTTAATATTTCAAAATTTTAAATTAAGATGTTTTTACTCAATTCTTTCTGTAAATCCAAACACGGACTGAATCCCCAATAACTCGCAAATCCGTAGCCTTCCATATTGTTTACTCAAATCACCACGGTTACGGATGTTTAAATTACTGACTAGAGGACGCCACTTTACAATCAACATTTTTTTTTTATTTTCTTATTCATTAAAAACAAATAATCACCGGTATACAAATAAAAAAACAAACATAATACAAAAACAGAAATTGTAAAATTCACATTCATAAATAAAAATAAAAAACATTAGTTTCTAAGTGTTGCTCAACATGTCAGATGATTTAACGACGTTTCTTTTTGTCCTTGTTATTCCTACGATGAGAATGTTGGTTATGGGATTTATGCGGATTAATATGCGGGCTGCCTTCAGCTGAAGTGTGATCGCCATCATCGCTCGAGTCGCTCCCGTCCTAAAATTTTAAAAACACATCAAATACTTGTTTGAAAATTGTGTTTTAACCTTCTACCTTATTCTCATCTTTATACGGAACGAAAACAACTGCAGCAATGCAGATTAATTGGAAAATCGCTCCGAAATACAATCCGTACTTCAGGAATTCATCCATTATCTCCGACATTTTGTTTTGTTTGTTGAATCTGAAAGAACCGTTTAATGACGTCACTAAATCTCAGTACTCTTATAACATTTTCACATATTTAAACGAAAGTAACTAAAATGATTAACTGAGAACCTTGCGTCACAATTTGTTTGTTATGCATTGCAAGAAGAAATAATTTGACGTCACGATGAGTTTTCAACATAGGCGTCGGGTTTAAACAACCGTTCGGTAGTAGCCGATAAAATGACAGGTAAAACTGGTTAAACCCAATATTTTAAATGACATATCGTAAATTTTTACGTTTATTGAATATTTAGAGTGTCCGACAGGGATATTAGTCGACATAGAGCCTGATAGGAAGCCGAAAATCCGCCCTGTACACAAAAATTCTGGATGGGCTTTGGATGAAACTTTCCTCAAGCCATTCACGCCGAGAAAATTTAATCTGGATTATTTAAAAATCGGTTGGTAGTAATAGTTAATTTGTACAGCGCACGTTTTCAATTAAGTTCACAAATAAATTTATAATACAGCCTCAATAGAAAAGGAAAAAAATGTTCTAAATTATACATTCGACGTCGGTTTACTTGAAGACGAAGCCATGGAATTAATATCAGAGTAATTATAAAATTTTTAATCTTATAAAACAAGTTAAAATAGTTACAATTTACACCTTACAGTGATGAATTTGAAGAGGAAGTTAAGAAAGATAAGGTAATTTGTAAACAACTACAGGGGAGTGTATTTAACATTGTAACATTATTTTTAAATTTTAGGATGATTTAACTGCCAAAGAAAGAGCCGAAATTTGTAGGGAAGCGACCAAACTCTGGAACCAATTTAAAGACCTCAGTCTAGAAAATGAAAAACCTAAAATTAGAATAAATTCTCAAGAACTGAAAGAAGAATGCACTGTCGTGCGAAAAAACAGTTTCAAATCGCAATTAAACTGGTCATTAGATTCGGCATCTATAACGGCTGAGCTATTCAATTTCTCACCACTAGAAACGTCTTCAATAGATGGGTCTGTGTTTGACCCTGAATTTAATAAGGAAAACTGTTTCGCTTCTCCACAACTTGAGCTGACCAGAATTGTACAGAGTTCAACGACAACACAAAATGAAATTAAAAATAATACGTATGATTTAGAAGAAGAGAAACTAGATGCTAGTGATCAGAAATTGCCTGATTTACAGTCCACTTTTGATAAATCCAATCCCGAAACTTCATTTTTGGAGACGAAAGAACCAAAAATATTAGATAAAACTGTTATTAAAGCTCCGAGTAATAAAATAAACAAACCAGGGCCAGTTAAAACGTTTGTGAAACCGAAACCAAAAGTGAATTTGATTGTAAAGAAATCACAGAGGTAACACTAAGTTTGTTATTTTAAGTACCAAAGAAATTAATTTTAGTTTTTTTTCTTTTAGTATGAGAGAACCGGTCAAGAATTTAATCCAAAAGCCACAAATTAAAAAGCCAGCAACGGCTACGGGTGGCACTAGAAAGATAATTGCGCAAAATGTTAAATCTGTTAATACAACTCCGGCTAAACGATTTTCGGCTATTTTGCCTGCACCGAGTTTTACATCCACGCCTAATACTGTGTCAAATCGGCGTCAAACTATTGGTTCGCCACTTGAATATGTGAATTTAAAAAATAAGGGAGTTGTTTCTCATTTGGTTAAGAAATCGAATCCGACTCAGAGGTAGAATAAGAAATTATTAATTTTGAGAATTTTCTTTTATTACAATTTTTATTATATTTTAGGTCTGTGTTGAGCAATATTCCCGCACCCAATAATATTGTTAAGAAGAATATATTTACTCACAAAGTCAGTTCAAATATTTGTTTTAATACATTTTTATATACTAATTTTTTTTTTTGTAGGAGTCAAAGTTGGTTGCACCTGCAATTAAAAGGTCAAAAAATATGTTCTAGAAGTGCCAATTTTTTAAATAGTTTTATTACGATTTGTACATTTGGTAGTAGAGTTTACACAAATTCTTTGCTCACTTTTATTAATTATTAAAATTCTATAATTAATTTTTTTGCAAAATTTTTGTTGCTTCTTTTTCTAAATAGATAAAAAATTTAAATTTATCCAAAAGATGTGTAGATTTATATAAATCTAGTTTTGGTATTTACTCACCAGATTGCGTTACTCTCCATAAGCCTGCGCTACACATCACTCAAAACATCGATTCCGTATTCCGTAATACTTAGCCGAAAATTTATATATTGACAACTTAGTGAAATTGTAAAATGAAATAGAAAGCCATTTGTAACAACTAAATCACAAAACCAAGACAAATCAAGTTGATATCAAACAAATCTCTTTTTGCGCAGTAGAATTATTTCAAGGATTCCCTGACATGGATCTACATGATTTATTTCAGAGTTGTCGACGAGGAGATTTGGCTCGCGTTAAGTAAGCGACGCATCAATTCAACGGCTGAGAATTAATTTATATTTTGCAGATATTTGGTTGAAACTAAAGAAGTTGAAGTGAATATTCGTGACAAATGGGACAGTACACCCCTGTAATTATACCAAAATTTTAATTTTTAAATGATAATTAAACGAATATTTTTATTCTGCTTAGATATTACGCGTGTTTGTGCGGTCACTACGATGTGGTAAAATATTTATTGGAAAACGGTGCGAGATGTGAAGCAAATACGTTCGATGGTGAAAGATGTTTATACGGAGCTCTCAATATGAAAATACGAAATTTATTGAGAACTTATAATGTCAATTTGCGGCTAATGAGACGAAATTGTTACGAAGATTTTTTACTAAAGTATAAAATTTTATAATATTTAAAGAAAAGTTTTTTAATTTTATGTTATAAAAGGTTGTTGGAATGTCAGGAATATGCTGACGTCACTTTTATCGTAAACGGTGAAGAATTGCGAGCCCATCGATCAATTTTGTGTGCCCGGAGTGATTATTTTTGTGAAATGTTTCAAACCCGGTGGCAGCATCGAGATTTGATTACAATCGCGCATGAATTAGTTAAATATTTCCCATAAGTAGTTAATAATTTTGTTGAAATTTTATTTTTAAATAATATATAGGTAAGACCAGTAGCATTTAAGGCGATTTTACAGTATTTGTATACAGGTGAGAAAGTGAGTACTGAAAATAAATTATTTAACTGAGTAATAATTTTTTTAAAAATTTAGGGAGATTAGAAACTCATAAAGATTTAGCCGAAGATTGTATTCGTCTTGCAAAGCAATGTCAATTGCCAGCGCTTATTAAACAGTTGGAAGACACTATTACCAAAGCTTATTCTTTTGGTTTGTAATAGTTATTAACTTTCATTTAATTTTTCTTTTTTAAATGATTTATTTCAGAGTGCACAAAACCAGGAACAAATGTCACAACTATAGTATTGGAACCACCAAGTGGTAATTCAGATTTACAAGATGATTTTGGCATTTTAGCTGAGCAGGGAATGCCACCTCAGTTTCGAAGCTGGGTATTTCAAATTTTGAATATTTATTTAATAACATTGATATTCTAAATTTATATTTGATCGTAGGTTGGAGGAGCTGAATTGCCATTTTCCCCAAATGTTGAACGAACTTGTTTCGTCGATTTGTGCTTCGCGGTTGAAAGTCACCATTTTTTTTGTCACAAAGTAAAATTATCAGGTTCTGCTGCAAGAGACTGTAAATGTTCAATTATCTTCTCTATGGGCTTGACATTATCACATTACAATTGCACGAAAAAGTTGGGTTGACATTGGTTATCTTGTCATACTTACACCGTAACTCTATAATGTCAGGATATGCATCCGACCTGGCGAGTTACTGCTCTGACAGTTAGCAGCTTATATGCTCTGTCTGTTCAATTGTGAGATTAATTGTATCTGATTTGTTTAGTCACTGCCTTACTCGGACATAGCACAAAGTTAAGATGTTAGAACTATGATTTAATTCCTTTTCAATGTGAAATTCAGTTTTGCACACCCAACATTCCAAAAAATACTTTGAGAAATGCTTTGCCAACTTACGAACTATTACATTCTCTCTACGCAGAATCTGAAAGAAATATGAAAATAAAATTTTATACTAAACTCAAACTCTCTTTTAGGCATTTATGTGCAGCCGAAGTGATTATATAAAAGCATTAATGAGAGATCATTTCAACGAAACTCTAGTCGATTCGGAGCGACACGTTCCTATTATCACACTTCACGACATTAGAGCCGAAATATTCGCTCAGATTGTTTATTTCAGCTACCAAAACTCAGCTGAAGTAATTTCATTATTCCAAAGTTTATTACTAAATTGTTTAAATGACGTCGACTTTATAATAGTTAACCACAACAAATGTTTACGATGTGTTAACAGCAGCAGATTTATTTCTTCTCGTTGACTTGAAACGACAATGTGCTGCATTCTTAGGTCAATGCATCGAAGTACATAACGTAATAAATCTGTTACAAGTGTCGAGGATGTTTGAACTTGCACATTTGGAAGATCAATGCACAGAGTTTATTGCTAAACACATTGATGAAGTAAAATTAAGCGATTGAAATTTCTAAAAGATTTTTATATTAAATTTTATTAATTAGATGGTTGAGGATGAAAATTTCCACCAAATAATCCTAGATGATGCTAAACAAGTTGTAAGAAGACAGGAAACGGACACGATTCCAATCGTTGATGATGTCAGATATCATATCATGAGTACAGTTCAGACGTACAGTGCTGTGGAAGAAGCTAAGGAGAAACTTCGTCTTATTGACGAACTTTTAGAAAATTTAGGATTGGATGCTTAAAAGTTTTAGTCTTGTTTTTATAAAATGTGAATGAAAAGATGAAATTATTTTCATTTCTTGTTGCTTGTTAATGTGTAATTATAAAAATATTAAAAAAATATTATGTGCATTCTGTTTAGTCTTGTAATTGCAAATACAAAATAATTTATTCCACATCAAACAAAATACATGAAAACTATTTCTTTCTTGCTAAAATATCAGGATACTCTTCCCAAAACCCATCCTTGATCATATCAACATTCAAACACTTAAAACTTTTCTTCCTCCTTACAATCGCACTGCCCTTTTTAAACAACTCTGGCTCATTATTATAATTAATCCCAAACTCAGAGAACAAAATCTCATTTTTATCCTTAGCTAAAGTCCCCTTTAACCTGTCCTGAGCCTCGTTATTTGATAAACCCCCTTTTAAAACAAGCGCCCAAAACACAGTGTTGTACAAATTATTTATATGACAATCAACTTGTCTCCAAGAAATGTAATCTCGCAAGGTTTCCTCATTCGGGTAGAGAACCATTCGAGCATCAAAAGATGGTAAGTGTTCTATTTTAACATCGGTGAAAAATTGTGGCCAGTAAAATACATAAGCGGCAGTGAAAGCTGTTGCGATGTTAGATGTTAATTTACTCGAACGTCTGTTATATAAATCAGAGTCTTTTCTAATTATGAAACTGTATTCGTCGCTCTGTCCGTAGGATAAACAAATGTCGTTTATTTCTTTCATAACTTCAATGGCCGCGCGGTTCATTAACCGGAGTGCGCGTTCGTCGTTGGGTTTTTCAAATTTGTGGAGTGTTGAGAATCGGTGGAAACCTTTGCCGTCAATTCGAACAACCATCCAGCAGTTTGGCAGGCATCTATCCTCTTGTTCGAAGTTGCGCACGTATTCGAATTTGTTGATCGCCGATGCCATCGTGCGGATTACGGGTGTTATTTGACACCCGATGCGAAGTAATCTAATGGGAGAGTGAGTAGTTTAATTTAAATTCTTTGATTTACGGGAAATTTTCTTACTTGAGAATTGCTGTTTTGATGTAACACGTGGTGGATGATGCAAGCAAGGAGTATGGGCTGGCGGTTGGTGTTTTGCTAGAGCGTTATTATATTACGTGAATGTTTTGTTTAGATATTAGACGAGAGAGTACGCTAGTGCATGAGGATAGATCACGGTGGAATAGGTCTATTCCACCGTGGGATAGATTTATTCTTTTCTACTACATTATTTCAACAACCTATTTTTTTAAATTTTATTCATATTCAACTTATTACATTCATTTTTATTAATCAGACAGTTTTCTCAAAACTTTAGGATAGGTTCATTTTTAATTGAGAATAAACCCACAGGTCTCTAAATTTTTTCGAATAAAGAACACGCCTGGGATATACAAAACGAAAATTTCATGTGTCCTATTCTTATAGATATAAATATTTAAAGTTTGGTAAATATAACTTCAGAAGGTTCGGCTATTTGGCACTAGGTAGCAGCACTTCCTAGACGTGATTAGCTGCATCTAAATTCGATGGCAAAAAATACGAATTTGGAACACATCTAGAAGGCTGTAATGTTTTCTAAGAGAAAAGGGCATACCGAAGCATATTACCCCATTCATTCGTCCCATTTTTTTAGTTTATAAGATATACATTTTTAAAGATTGGTAAAAAAGTTCACCTAATTGGCCAGGGATTGCTGCACCCTAGTGCCAAATAATAAAACTACTGCAAAGTTTTGTACTGAATCTTAAAAAGATTTTGAATTTTATTTTCGATTTGAAAAATTGTAAAAACTATTAGTTAGTGATCTATTCATGCCATCATCAAAATCGTGCAAAATTGACCCGCGCGGGCACTAAACAGCGTGCACTTCCGTTGATCATAGTCGGCCATGATGGTTTCTTGAACGGAGAAAGCAAGGAGTTACATATGTAACTCCTTGGAGAAAGTGTGTCGATTGTGATAATACTATCTTTAGGGAATTGATAACGACCGAGTTGAGGTGCCGATTTTGCTGTCTATAGAGTCAGGTGATGATCGTTTTAACTGAATTTATAAAAATGAAGAAGGCAGTGACTAAGCCACGAAAAAGTAAGGCCAAGACTTATCAACGAGACAAAAGTGACTCCACTCTCTACGTAGGCTGCATCTTGAAAGTGAAATTATTTTCAATGACTATTCCGGTAGAAAATGAACCTCAGCGTTAGTACAACGATGCCAAATATCAATTCTTCATTTACCACAGGATGACTGAAGTAGAGACAAACATTTCATAATACGTAGCGCCAAGAATAAAACAGTTGATGATCATGTAGAACTATGGAACATTTTAACGACAAACTGTGAAAGGTAGGAATTTTATAATATACATACATATTTACATAATGAATTCAGAGTTCATAGAGAATGACAAAATGTAGTAAATGAGTCACATTTGATAGAAATATGATTGGTTGAATTATGATGTTAGTATTCGTTATTTCCATTGGTACGAGTTACTTAATGTTACAATATGAAAATGAAATCGATTAGATATTTCATTTTTAACATTCTCACTTTAATAAATGCAACATTTAATTTAGTTTGGTTCAAACATTTATTAAAAATAATTTCTTTACACTAAGAATTGATGTAGTATTTAGTATTATATAACATATGTCCAGTAGTACACTATTGGAACATATGACAGTGGAAGAATATTTCTAATTTAGATCAGCAACAGTTTATGCTTATTTAATTATTATTACTCACCTTTTCCTGCGAGGTTGTCTACTGCATTCAGAGTATGGTTTGCGGTGTTTTCTACAGTGTTGATAGTATCGTTTAGGATTTCAACTGCAGTTACCGGTATTTTGCTAAATCCGTCAAAAAATGATTTCGCTCCTCCTACGGTTGAAGCACTCCTTGCGTAGCATGTGCCGCGCCCGCGTCAATGCAGAGAATTGCAAATAGAAGAAAATACTTTTTCATTTTTCTGCACGAAAAGAGAAAAAAATTAGTGATAAACTAAGGAGCAGAAAATCTTTTTAATTAAAGCGATAGAGTCATTAAATGAAAAGAGCAATCACAATTCATTATAAAAGTGTGAAGATGATATGGGTTCGATAAAGAATGGATGCAAAGTGTAAAATATCAAACTTGTTGGTGTGGGTAATTAAACAAATTAATAGCGATAGAGTCAAGTTTAAATGAGATGAACACACCAATCAGTTATGATGGACTACCAAACTGGTCACATTTATAGGAAAATGTTGTCAATTTCAAGTGAAGTAAGTAAATGCAATTTCAATTGAAGGATGAGGGACAAAATAATGATAGGTTGTGACATTGGTTTGAAAGATGCAAAATTGTGATTTATGGATATTAATTTTAATAATATGTTATTATATGTTACTAAATTCCTTGAACATTATTTTAGTCATTTAAAAATGTGCATTGACACCTTTTATAACGAACTTGTAAGTCACACTATTAATGTAAATATTTCACTTTTTGCATCATTTAAAATTCGAAAAGAGGAAAATTTTTAAAAAATAAGATAATTATGTAATATGAGGAAAATTTGACAGTGACAAGGTGCAGGATGTGACGGGAGAAATTTATACAATTCGGTTTTTAAAAATTTGCAAAAAATAAGTAAGGGTGGATAAAATAGTTTGCGTCAAATAATTTGCAAAGTTAGGAAAAAAATAAAATATAAAATGAATGGACAGTTTGTCTGTTGGGCAACATTATTGACTACGACATAGACGATGTAGGCAATGTGAACGTATTGAACAAAATGTTAGTTTAAAAAAATTAAATTGAAGGAAGTGAACTCACCATTGACTAGAATGTTTTCAAACTGGCAAACATTATTCTGAAAAAATGTTTAATTTGATAGATTCGGCACTCCACCGGGTAACGATGTGTTGGGTCAATCAAAATTTGTTTATAAGCCAATTGAAATTGACCAATTGGGGAGATGTGAGGAATAGCGAATCTGATATTTGTATCATATGAAGAAGAAATTGAAAAGTTTTTTGGTAATAAGGAAAGTCAATTTATAATTGATCAAAGTTTTCAATTTTTAAAACTGTCAAACAAATATGGCTGAATGATTCAAACTAAGCGAAGATGCAAGTTTATGAACATGTTTTATTCTTAGAATGAGAAAACTTTAAGAGCTTATACATTTCTAGAATGTTTATTGTTAAATAACAAGTATACAGCTCAACCAAGGATTTCCAGCGCTTTGTTGAATCTTGGACCTATTTGTCCAAGGATGAATCTTCGAATACTAAAGTTTTTAATCAATACAAAAACAACTTTTATTTATAAATGAAATCACTTACGCCTTACACAGTGATGTTACTGCCTTAGTGTCTTCCTTAGTAGGGTTACAGTTCTCAAGAGACCCTTGAAGATTCCTTAAAATTTGTTTAAATTTTTACAATATTATTAAGGATTCAGAACGAAATTGATAAATTAAAATGAAAACATGAAATACATACGTGCATTCAGCGGTTGCATTACAATTAGCTAGTCGGGATGTAAATGACATTCTGAAATTTGTATTATAGTTATAAAAAGTTTTAAAACAATTGCGAACATTAACACTTACTTTGAACACATTTCGGTCTTCTCCAATTCTTTGATTATTGCCCCAGAAAACCTTTCGTCGATGCAATTTATTAAAGTTCTTTGTAATAGGAAATGACATTTTTAAGCAACACTTTTAGAGCTTAATTCAATAAGAGATTTACAGTAGAAAAATAATTACTTACTGACACTGCGCTTGTATTTGGGTTTTGCAAGGAGAAACATCACTTCCTCCTAAAACAAGAAGAAATATTCACTACAATTTAAAAGTATTTTCACATTTTTCTAGACAATTTCAACCGGTCAATTAATTTCGTGTGAATTTAAGTCAAACAATAAAAGGTACAAATATACATTATGAGATCTTAATTAGTGGTGCAGAAAGTAATCTTAATTTCACCTTGTGCCTTGATAGAGGGACGAATATCGTTTGTGCGAGTAAATAGGGGTCAGTAAATAGGGAGACCGAGTTTAGACCATTCCATTACGACTTATGCGAGGCTTGAATTTTTTTTCTTTACACTAAGAATTGATATAGTATTTAGTATTAGCTGAATGTAGCAATCCTTAGCATTTATAACATAGGGCCAGTTATATACTGTTGGAACATATTACAGTGGAAGAATATTTCCAATTTAGGTCAACAGAAATTTCTGCTTATTTTATAGGACTTAAACTTAATAAATTCATTACCCACCTTCGCCTGTGAGGTTGTCTACTGCATTCGTGGTAACGTTTACCATGTTTTCTACAGTATTGACAGTATCGTTTGCGGTTTTTCCTAGAACGCCAAATATTCCATCAAAATTGAGCCCTGCGATGAATTGTGCTTGTCCTTGCCCTCCAAACCATACGACGCAATTGCAAAGAATTGCAAATAGAAAAAAATACTTGAACATTTTACTGATAAAAAAGATAAAAAATTAATGTAAACGAGCATAAAATAAAATTAATAGAGTAAAATGAAAAAACATTCACAGTTGAGAGTGATTGAAAGTTTGAAGATGAGAACAAAACCAACGTTTTATAAAAAAAGTAAAAGTTCAAATTTGTTGGTGTGCTACTTAAAGAAATGATAGCGAAAGAGTCAAGTTGAAATGAGATGAATTTTTGATGGAACACAAAACTGGTCAAATTTACAGTTGAACAAATTTTTTCTAAAATTACCACAAAATTTCATTCTGATCTTTTTTACACTCGACAAACTAAGCGGAAAAATTTTAAAATAGTAAGAAAGAAAAGAGTAGAAAAACGTAAATATAAAATGATAAGAGTTAAATGAAAAGTTGAAGCGGGGTATACAAGTTAGTTTTCCTCAAGTTTGAATCCCTTCAATTTTAAATATTTACCTCAACTTATTGCGAAGCACCAACGGATATGGACCGACTAATTCTAATAAATGAAATCAATTCAAATACGTATTTATACAATTTTCAGTTCGTTTTGACCTTTACATCACATGTGTTTATTCAATAGTACAGTTGACTATTAATATTAACAGCTTGAAAAACCTATTGAACAAAAACCCGGAAGTTTAAAAGTTTAAGGAAAATGAGAAAAAGTTCATTTGAAGAAACTTGTTAAAAAAAATTATGAACAACAGTTTTCTGTGATAGGTAGATTGTTCTAGAATTGCTGTGTTACATTAAAGATTCATTTGGAAATGATATTTAAAATTTCAACAAATTAAAGTGGAGCTTTTCTGCATCACTACTTCCGTCCGCGCATGCGTTATCAAGAGTCGACTTTTTTGTTAGGAAAATTCGCTGGTACTTTTTCGCAAATTAAAAGATTTTTAAACTGATTTAGTATAAAAATAATTGTGAGTGGAAATTTTACAATCATGATGTTACGGTAGTTTGCTAGTTACAAGTTGTAACATTCGTACATAATGTGTTGTTACATTTTTTAATTAAAATTTTTATTTTTTTAATCGTAGAATTCAACTTAACACCGTTAAAAACTTCACTAAAGTAATCACCAATGAAATGAGATTAAACTTATAAAATTAGAGCTTCTCTGCATTACTACTTCCGCCCGCGCATGCGTTATCAAGCTTCGACTGTTTTGTTAGGCAAATTCGCTGGTACTTTTTCGTAAATTAAAAGATTTTAAAAATTATTTATTATAAAAATAATTGTGAGTAAAAATTTTACAATCGTGATGTTTTGGTTTTAGTTTGCTAGTTACAAGTTGTAACATTGTAATTTTTTAATTAAAATTTTTATTTTTTTAGTCGTAGAATTCAACTTACACTGTAAAAAACTTGAGAATATAAGACAAAAGTAATGAACACTGAAATGAGAATAAACTTGTAAAGTTGGAGCTTCTCTGAATAACTGCTTTCGCCCCCGCATGCGTTATGAAGCGTCGACTGTTTTGTTGGGAACATTCGCTGGGTACTTTATCAAAAATGATTAATTTTAAAAATAGTTTTGAGTGGAAATTTTGTAATCATAACGTTACGGTTGTTCGCTAGTTGAAAATTTGTCTTTAGACGAATCTCTCAGCATTAAGATTTTTTTTTAAAAATCCGCCCATAAGTTTTTTTTTGTTTAGATGTGTGACGCAAGAGTGCGCTACTGCACGAGGATGGAAAATGTCGGCAGCACTGGTGGGAGACGTCCGTGCTCCGTCTCTCCGACCCGTAATTATTTTATTTAAAAAAAAAAAAACTATTAGTCCGATTTACCTTTTTTAAATCAATCCCCTTACCCCAAGGTGCATTCAGAAAAAAATCAAATTACTTTATCGCTGAAGTGGTAAGTTATCATATCAATAAAAGATTCGGGTACTTCCAAATTGCTAAAGTATCGTTTGGTCCCTACCACTACCAAGATGGCGCGTGCATCCGGGCATTTTGGCTTCACTTGGCTTGCTTGTGCGCTCCCTCCATGTTCTTCATACCTCCATGGAAAATGTGATCTATAATAAGATTTTATTTATTTTTTTCTTCGCAAAAATTGTGCAAGTATGCTGTATCACATATTCATCTTTTTTTGTTTAATATTGTTCGAAAAGATAAATTTTGGATGAAGTTTCTGTAATTTATAACGAATCAAAGAAACACTGCAAAAGTTTTGTAAAGAAATTTATGAAGATATTAATTTCTTCCGTCGGTTTGAAATCCTACAGAAATGACCAGAGCGGGAGGTAGATTGCATGCACTTCCTGTTGACCATTGAAGGGCATTATGAGTTTGTTTGTTGTGTGCTGTTTTTAGATAATTAGGTAGATTGATATAATTGAATTTGGTTTAAAAATTGGCCTATCTATTCACAGCCCTTTTCCCCACCCATTCCCTCGTAGAAATGAAGATCGGTTGACAGCAAGTTCATTATAAATCAGTAAAATTAGGCTTGCGGGCATAAGAAATGGGGTGTTATAACCGAGATCGTAGTAAACGAGGTGGTTTACTTGTGATTTCCTGTACAATCAGTTCGTTGTAAGTAAGTTGCACTGTAATAAACAAAATATTTGGGTATATAAACTGAACACACAAACCAAACAACACTAGCTGCATTCAAATATTAAACTAAACTGTGGCTTTGGTCAGTTTTACAACCCGTGACGTCACACATCTGTTAACTGATTTTTGCAGCAGATTATGACTAATGACGACACGTGTTGTTAAACTCATCTAAACCACAATTTAGTTGAATATTTGAATGCAATTGTTTGTATAAGGAAGGACCAAATATGCTACGTGTTAGTCATAAGAATGAAATTGCAGGGCCTATTTACACAATTTTCAATTCGTTTGACCTTTACATCAAACCTGTTTATTCTATAATATGGAGGTTAATTAAAGTTTAAAGTTTGATAATTTTATTGAACAGAAGTTTTTTTACATTTATAGAAATAAAAAGAAATTATGACTGATTCTACTGGTTTTAGTAATTAATAATAAGCGGAATGTTTGGCCACTCTACGTACAATTTTCATCTTTTATACTGTGCTGTTTTACTGCTTATGAGCATAATGTTTCATTGATTTCATTATAACGAACTTACTCTCGATATAAGGGGCAAAATCCATGGGTATCTTCGAGATCGTAATAACGAGGTTCGACCTGTATTTAAATGTTAGCAAATCATAAGACCACCTACTAACAATATCTTTTTTGTTTATTAGTCGTAGTAGTCGATAAAAATAATTTTTTTCAACAAAAATCAAAGAGTTCACAACCAATACCACAAAAAAAGAATGTAAAGCCTAACTTAAAAATAAAACTCAAATGTTTATTACGAAAATTCGCTACTAGATGCCACTAGGCTCCAGCTCTCGTCTAACTCATTGGTTTGTGGAGGGAATTAACAAAAAGCTTTACGCAAATATCATTTGAATACTAATAACTTTATATAAAAATCTTGTGATAAACACTTGGAAGAATTTGTTTTTAAAAAAATTATCAATCCGATCTTTAATGAAATCAACATTGAAACACTTCAAACTTCTCTTCTTCCTCACACTTACTTGAGTCCTTCATTATCACAGTTTGTCTGTTGGTCAACATTATTGACATAGACGTATTGAACAAAATGTTAAAACTTAGAAAATTAAATGAGTTTTAAGAGGCAGCAATAAGATCAAATTAAGTCTTATGGTTGATTGTAAAGATTTATTTGGAAATAATTTTATTTTATATTAAATTGGGGCTTCTCTGCATCACTACTTCCGCCCGCGCATGCGTTATCAAGCGTCGACTGTTTTGTTTTTAAAAATAATTTTGAGTGGAAATTTTACTATGAGTGATGTGGCGGTTGTTTGCTAGTTACAAGTTGTACATTTCGCCTAACTTTACAAGTAAAATAAATGCATTTAAATACCTTTACCCCTTCTCATAATTATACAGAGAACAAAATCTCAATTTTATCTTTAGCTAAAATTCTTTTTAACTTCTTATGAACCTCGTTATCTGATAAACCCCCTTTTAAAACTAAAATATCTATAAATCACGTATAATCTCGCAAGGTCTCGCCATTCGGATAGAGAACCACTCGAGCGTCAAAAGATGACGAGTGTTCTGAAATCGATTAGATATTTCATTTTTAACATTTACACTTTAATAAATGCAACATTTAATTTAGTTTGGTTCAAACATTTGTTACAAATAATTTTCAAACTTATTGAAATTGTTCACATATCCACTACCAGAAGTCTACAAAAATAATATTAAAAATATTTAACAACATTGGCAGAATACATACAAAAATTGCCAAAACCAAAATGTTGGTCATTTGCAGGGAATTGCAATTGAATCGGTCATGTTGTATCGTCATTGAAATCGCAATTGCAAACTTGTACAGCAAGGGGATCACATTGACTAGTGGAATTTTCAAAGTGAACTTCTTCTTTGGGCTGAATTCTAGCATAAGTTACATTCCAAGTACTAATAGTATCTCTATTGCCAATATACATAACATACTGTCGTACAAAAATTGCCAGAACCCAAATTCTGGTTATTCGCAGTCGAATTTTCAATTGTGTTTAAACATTTATGTGGTAATTGGTTAGCCAAAGTAGCAGTTGGAATCTTGGAACACTGGGAGGTGATAATTGCAACTTGCAACTCTTGTTGAGGTCTAAAAAACAAAAATTTGTAAATGAATCATAATAAAATGAATTGAATTATTTTTACAGTTGCATAGTCTCCGTCAAGTTGTTCAATATTCCGCCTGTAAATCAAACTGAACACACAATCTGTAATAACTGATATTGATGGAGGCAGAATCTCCACTTTTGTGTAGTTATCAGATTCTACTTTGGTACAAAATGGGCTCACTAATGACTTGGAAAATAAACCTGGTATAGGTTTTATTGAGTAAAAATAAACTGTAAGAAAAAAGAAAAATATTTTGAATAAAAAATTCAGTGCGAATCTAAGTTTTAGCGTTAAATCTTGAATAAGTTGTCGCATTCACTTTCCTTGTGCATCCAGTATCTGTAATGAAAGAAAGAATCTTACATTTGAATATAAAATATACTTAGTTTGTGTTACTGTATTTTGGTTGTCAGTGATAAGTGTTCAAAGTGTTTGCTATTGTTTTGATTCCGTAGAAATAAAACTGAATGATTCAAGCTAAGCGAAGATGCAAGTTTATGAACATGTTTTATTCTTAGAATGAGAAAACTTCAAGAGCTTATACATGGACTCCCCTGGAGAAAGCTACAATGCTAAAGTTTCAATAAATACAAAAACAACTTTTATTTATAAATGAAATTACTTACGATTTACAGAGTATTCCTACTCTCTTAGCTTCTGCCTGGATAGGGGGACAGTTTTTAACAGACGTTTGAAGAGCACTGGAAATATTTTGTAATTTTTATAGTATTATTAATGATTGAAAATGAAATTGATAAATTAGAAATGTAAAAACATAAAATACATAGCATACTAGCATTCAGCGGTTTCATTACGACTAATTTTGGATGTAAACGACATACTGAAATTTGTATTATGGTTATAATACAAGTTTTAAAACAATTGCAAATATCAGCACTTACTTTTCACACACACTGAGTTTTTTGTTCAACTGATTGATTATTCCTTTAGCCAAGAAGCCGAAGCTATTTATTAAGGTTCTTTGAAATATGAATTGACATTTTTAAGCAACACTTTTACAGCATAATTCAATAAGAGATTTTAAGTAGAAAAATAATTACTTACTGACACTGCGCTTGTATTTGGGTTATGCAAGGAGAAACATCACTTCCTCCTAAAACAAGAAGAAATGTTCACTACAATTTAAAGGTATTTTCACAACCGGTCAATTAATTTCATGCGAATTTAACTCAAACGATATTTAATATTGTGTCGTGTAAAAGGTAGAAATTTACATTACGAGATCTTAATTAGTGGTGCAGAAAGTAAATCTAATTACACCTTGTAGGGGTCAGCTAATAGAGAGACCGATTTTACACCATTTTAGGTTATTAAAAACTAAACATCCAATATTTTTATATCATTTCAACTAAACGACTTAAGATTTGGTATAGCATTTAGTAATAACTGAATCCTTTATAACATATGTCCAGTAATATCCTATTGGAACATATTAACTAGTGGAAGAACATTTCTAATTTAGGTCAGCAACAATTTCTCCTTATTTTATAATACTTAAAGTTAATTATTACCCACCTAAAAGGCGAAATGCGTCATTATGAGTTTCCCCTACATAACTAATGAATATAAATCTTTCTGATTTATATTTAATAACTATTAAATAAATTAATTGGGTCTTTAACCGACGAGGGAAGAAATAAATATCTTTTATATTTATTTCAATTTTCCTCTTCTCATGACGTCACGAAGCGGCGTCATAAGACTTCTAATTTACGGTATAAGGGAATCTAATTCCCTAACCGTCACAAGTTTTTCCTAGACCACTAAATGCGTCATAAAAAACCTTCGTGAATGTATCATTTATAGCTTCCCCGAATCCTGATAATCCTTCATTGCTTATAACGCAAGTGCAAAGAATTGTGAGTAGAAGAAAATACTTTATCTTTTTTATTTAATTTTTGTAATGTCAATTTTTTCCAAAACCTGACTAAATTATTTCACGCAAATATTTTTAACGAAATTTTTTGCACTTTTTTTAACTAAAGGTTTTTTTTTTATAAAAACAAAAAAAGAAATTACCAACCCCGAAAGTTTATCGCAGCTTTGCTGCTCTTGTTATATATTAAGATCATCATTACCCACCTCCGATGTTTCCTCCTGTATTGGTTGCATCGTTTACGATGTTTCCTACTGTATTGATAGGTTCGTTTACGATGTCGGCTGGGGAAGGAGAAGTAGTTTTTCCTACAAGGCCAAATATTTCGTATAAAGAATTCCCTGCAGCTTTGACGACAGAAGAAAAGGCTTCAATGCGTATAACGCAAGTGCAAAGAATCGCAAGTATAAGAAAACACTTTTTCATTTTTCTGCACAAAAAGATAAAAAAATTAATGTATAAACGATCAAATAAAGAGCACAGAAAATCTTAAAAATAAAACCGATAGACCCTTAAATGAAAAGAGTAATCACAATTCAGTATAAAGTGTCAAGATGAGAACAACACCAACATTTTATGGGTTTCGATAAAAACAATGGACGGAAAATAAAAATTCAAACTTATTGGTTTGGGTTTGGGTACTTAAAAAAGGATAACGACAGAGTCAAGTTTAAATGAGATGAACTTACTTTTGATGGAACACCAAACTGTTCAAATTTAGTGTAAAACAGGCCAATTTATAGGAAAATGTTGGCAATTTCAAGGAAAGTAAGTGAATGCAATTTCAATTGAAGGATGATGTCATTGACAAAGTAATGATAGGTTCTATTTAATTGCGGGATGTGATATTAAAATGATGCATTTTAGCCTTAAAGGTTTGAAAGATCCAAAGTCATGTTTTTTGGATATTAATTAAGTTCACATTAAATGTTTTTTAAAAAAAATGAAAAGATTAGTTTTGAAAATATTTCACTTTTTTGCATAGTTTAAAACTCTAAAACGCGAAATTTTTTTAAAAAAGCGAGATAGTTATATAATTTGAGGAAAATTTGACAGTGACAAGGTGAATGTTTTTCATCCCTGTTATCGCGTGATACAGGTGCAGGATGTCACGGGAGAAATTATTCAATTGAATTTTTCAAAAATTTGCAATAGAAAAAAAGAAGTAAAGGTGGATAAAATAATTTGCAAAATTAGGACAAACGCCTTGTTATATTATCTCACCTTTTATCCACCTATATCTTCCCACTTTTTTTCTAGCAAAAATGATATGCAAATTTTGAATAAATTTTCTCTAACATTAACACAAAATTTCATTCTTCTCACATGATGCAAAAGATCTTTTAAAATTTTTTTAAAAACTTAAAGAGAATGAGAAAAAGTTCATTTGAAGAAACTTGTTAAAAAAATTATGAACAACAGTCTTCTGTAATAGGTAGATTGTTCTAGAATTGCTGTTACAATAAAGATTCATTTGTGGAAATGATATTTAAAATTTCAACAAATTAAAGTGGAGCTTTTCTGCATCACTACTTCCGTCCGCGCATGCGTAACATCAAGAGTCGACTGTTTTGTTGGGAAAATTCGCTGGTCCTTTTTCGCAAATTAAAAGAATAAAAATAATTGTGAGTGGAAATTTTACAATCATGATGTTACGGTAGTTTGCTAGTTACAAGTTGTAATATTAATTAAGTCAAATTTAAAAGAAAAAAAATGAAGATATTTCACTTTTTTGCATAATTTAAAACTCTAAATTACGAAAATTTTTAAATAAACGAGATAGTTATTTAATTTGAGGAAAATTTGACAGTGAGAAGGTGAATGTTTTTTTATCCCTGTTATCGCGTGACACAGGTGCAGGATGTCGCGGGAGAAATTATTCTATTGAATTTTTCAAAAATTTGCAAAAAAAAAAAAAAAAAAAAGGAAAGTAAAGGTGGATAAATTAATTTGCAAAGTTAGGACAATAGCCTTGTTATATTATCTTATCTTTTATCCAGCTACGTCTTCCCACTATTATTTCTAGCAAAAAATGATACGCAAATTTTGAATAAATTTTCTATAACATTCACACAAAATTTCATTCTGATTTTCACATGATGTAAAAAATCTTTTTTACACTAGGCAAACTAAGCGGAGATTTTTAAAATAGTAAGAAAGAAAAGAGTAGAAAAACTTAAATATAAAATGATAAGAGTTAAATGAAAAGTTGAAGCGGTGGTATGAAGTGTGAGATTCACTCATACAAGTTAGTTTTCCTCAAATCCCTTCAATTTTAAATTTTTACCTCAACTTATTGTAATCATAACGTAACGGTTGTTCGCTAGTTGAAAAATTCGTCTTAAGACGAATCGCTCAGCATTACGATTTTTTTTAAAAATCCGCCCATAAAATTTTTTTTGTTTAGTTGTGTGACGCAAGAGTGCGCTACTGCACGAGGATGGAAAATGTCGGCATCACTGGTGGGGAGACGTTCGTGCCCCGTCTCTCCGACCCGTAATTATTTTATTTAAAAAAAACTATCAGTCCGATTTACTTCAAACCTTTTTTATATCAATCCCCATACCCCAAGGTGCATTCAGAAAAAAAAAAAAATCAAATTTATCGCTGTTGTGGTAAGTTATCAATAAAAGATTCGGGTACTTCCAAATTGCTAAATTATCGTTTGGTCCATGCATCCGGACATTTTGGCTTCACTTGGCTTGCTTGTGCGCTCCCTCCATGTTCTTCTTACCTCCATGGAAAATGTGATCTATAATAAGATTTTATATATTTATTTCTTCGCAAAAATTGTGCAAATATGCTGTATCACATATTCATCTTTTTTTGGTTAACATTGTTCGAAAAGATGAATTTTGGATGAGGTTACTGTAATTTATAACAAATCAAAGAAACACTGCAATAGTTTTATAAAGAGATTTATGAAGATATTAATTTCTTCCTTCGGTTTGAAATCCTACAGAAATGACCAGAGCGGGAGGTAGATTGCATGCACTTCCTGTTGAACATTGTAGGGCATTATGATTCTGTTTGTTGTGTGCTGTCTTTAGATAATTAGATAGATTGATATAATTGAATTTGGTTAAAAACTGGCGTATCCACAGCCATTTTCTTTTCCCCACCCCTTTTCTCTTAGAAATTAACATGTGTTGACAGCAAGTTCGTTATAAATCAGTAAAATTAGGTTTGCGGGCATAAGAAATGTTGTGTTATAACCGAGATCGTAGTAAACGAGGTGTTTTACTTGTGATTTCCTGTACAATCAGTTCGTTGTAAGCGAGTTGGACTGTAATATTTGGGTATATAAACTGAACACACAAACCAAACAACACTAGCTGCATTCAAATATTAAACTAAACTGACCAAAGATGGCTACAACCCGTGACGTCATAATCTGTTAACTGATTTTTGCAGCAGATTATGACTAATGACGACACGTATTGTTAAACTCATCTAAATAGTTGAATATTTGAATGCAGCTAGTAAAACTGCACTACAGTTCGTATATGCTACGTGTTAGAAATTGCAGGGCCTATTTACACAATTTTCAATTAGTTTGACTTTTACATCAAACCTGTTTATTCTATAATATGGAGGAAAGTTTGATAATTTTATTGAAAAGAAGTTATTTACATTTATAGAAATAAAAATCCTTAAAATTATGACCGATTCTACTGGTTTTAGTATTTAATAATAAGCGGAATGTTTGGCCACTTATGACGAGGAAAAATGCCGGTTTTTATGTTGTGGTATAAAAAAACTTTTCCTTTGGAAAAGACATGTTGACTACAAATATAAAGTAATACGAAATACAACTAAACATAGAATAATTACGCGCACGTGCTAAGCGATCTTTTTGCCGGCCACGGTGGTGATACTAGCGGCTCGGCTGAAGTCGTCTATCGGCTGTCCTCGATGTGGTTCTCCGGTGTGCGGTTACGCTCACCACGTGTGTACACGGGCAAACGAAAATCAAAGAACCCCGCGTTGCAGGGAATTAGATAGGGCCTTGCAATCACGTGGGAGGGAAGGTTTAGCCAACCCAAGCAGGGGAATTCGCGCCCGTCGCCTCAGGCGAAGGGCACACTGACAAGGGGAACGTCTCAACCCTCCGCCCCCGATTTTCCCCAAACTTTTTCTACTTATGCATTGTTACCGTTTAAATAGGTTACTGCGCTAAAAACTTGCGGTATTCGTTTAAACAATAACAAATATTGTTGAAACACCGCACTATTTTCGTGC
>JAQGAS010000303.1:0-63421 GCA_034686365.1 Pachymerium ferrugineum | reverse complement strand
GTAATAGACGACCAACGCGCAATTTTCATGTTTCGTGATGGCGCGCAAGCATGGGATGCAAAGAATTTCTTAATCACACAAGATCGATGTGAAGAAGTGACTATCGAGAACAAACCGTATCCTGGAAAAGTAATAAATCAATAATAAAGTAATCATTTAAATTAACTGATAGCATATTTCCACATTCCAGGGTTCTTCAAAATCGAAAACCGAGTTGTAAGATAAAATGTAAAATAATAAAAACCGAATAAATCTCATAACTGTGATTTACTTTAAATGAAAAATTTATTTTTTCAATGATATTTTGCAAAATGAGTAGTAAGGACACTAATATGATACAAAGGTGTGCTAACAATGAGTTAAGAATGATGAGGACAGCTACACAGGTTGAACACGGTTTTTTAGGTTACATATTCTTAAATACCAAATGTGGTAATGCCTTTTTTCGAGATGGTGTGAAAAAAATGAGATGAGCAATAACCTCACCATTTTATGCCATTTTCTTAGTAAATTGTTTTTTGGTTTTTCTTTTTTACAAAAATACACACTAAGTCTGATGAGATTTCTCCAAGAGCAGGAAAGTGATCCACAGTATTTTACACTTCTTACAAAGACTCAAGAATCAGTTAATAATCCTCAAATCAAATTAAAAATAATTGAAACTTGGGAGTTGCTTCTCTTGTGCAACAAACCTAACGAATATGCAACCTGTGAACGGCGACAGTTTTGCTTTTTACAGAAAAAAAGCACATTAACTGTAGGTACTATACACAAATACAACAAAGCTATAAAAATTACAATTCGTTTTCATTTAATACAAAAAAAAAAATCGTCTAACTTCTAAAATTGACCATTTGCAATAATCAATTATCAAGCTTTTTAAACTCCATTCCACATCAAACTTCCAACTTAAAAAGGAAAATCAAAATTATAAAAATAAAACTACACCCAGAAAATAACTACAGCCACACCATACCAAAAATGGAGGATGGGGAAGAAGACAAAAAACAGGCATGTTTGTACATTTCAATTTCTTAATCAGTAAAAGTTCCTGTACCTGATTTTTACTTATATTCAATAAAAAAAAAATCTGTACACATTGCCAAATAGATGCAACACGAGAAGATAGTCTCGCCATAGTAAAATTAACTTAAAATTCCATGCCTCCAATTAAAACAGTTTTAAAACCCAGCTTCGTCTTGAAATATATACCAGTCATTTCCACAAGGATCAGTTTATTTATCTCAGCAAGGACACTAAAACGATTCGGATCACTGGATATGCATTTTGTATCGACCGGATGGAATTGTAAAGCGCAAGGATGTAAAAAGTGGACGTCATTTTTATTTCATTGAAGTGGCACCCATTTTAAATCCGTGAATTTTAAATACACGGATTTTCATGTGAGGAAGAAACTGTCTCTCACGATGCTTCTTCCAACCACTGTACGTGATATTTATTGAATGCATAATATGGAGGCTTTTGCACATTGTTGTCACACATGCGCCGTGTTTTATTTGGTACAAGTCCATCCGAAATCCCCATCATCCAGTCATTGGTTGCCTTTTGTGCTTCATTGCTTACAAATTTGTCCACCCAAACTTGATGCCACTTGTGGAACTTGGCATTTAAATTGCGAGATACCTTCTTGTGAGTCTGTAAAACAATTTAACAATTACTGGGGATCGTACTAAATTACATAATGTAATGACATACCTCCCTAGCCTTTTGAAACGCTAATCGTTTGTACAGATAACTCTCACTATTCACAACAAACACCATCTTGAAAGAGTTCAAATTGAACCGACACTGTGACCCTTCCAATACATCCATCACTTCATTGTCCAATTTCTTTTCGCTTGGGGAATTAGAATTACTTGTGTCATCATCTTTGGATTTAAAGTCGTCCTTGTCTTTTTTATCAGGATCATTTTCAGCAGGCTGATCATGCACCGGCCTTTTTCCTTGCTGCCGCCACATTCTTACATTCCTGCCCAGAAAAAAAAAAATCAAAATTTATATTTTTTGACCGTCTGTGCATTGAAAAAATATTACCTTGGGAGAAACACGGGCTTTTTGGAAAGCTGCTCTTTTAATTCTTCCGACATCGAATCTGCCGACACATATTTTTCTACGTATTCTGACCACCTTTCTATATCCGCAGGATCTTCCGATGGATCGGTCTCGGTGTCAAGCAACTCGATTGTCATTCGACATTCATTTTTATACTTCATAAATCAAAATTATTAATAGAACTCAATATAATCTTTTCGGCATGTACTTACAATATATACTTTGTAACAGTTTTCGTCACTTAAGAGTTGCTCCGCTTTTTTCTGATAGCTTTGCTCAGCAGCAAGATTTGTACCTCCAGTTGCACCATTTTTTTGCTCCTCTAGAAACAATTCCATGCAATTTACACACATATCATCACCAACTACGTGTTGAAGCTGAAATTATATATGAAGTTGTCAATAACTCGTGCTCAGAAAAAAAAAAATCTTTTAAACTCACCTGTCTGAAAATACTTTGCACAACTTTGTCCATGGTGAAACCAATGTAGGCATGAATCCCAAACATTTCTCGTAATGTATCTTCGTAAGTATTACTTTCCATGTTACCATCTAAAAGGCTTTTAATCATATCAAGAAATGCTGGGTAATAATCGTCTATTTCGATCTCCCCATCAAAAAGCAGCACTAAAAAATACAAAACCAAATTAAAATATTTGTACAACTACAAACAAATCTGGAAATACTTTTCGGTTTCAGCCTCAACGACGTGGCAGCTGACTCTTTTCTGTCCTTTCTATCTTTCGCTTCTTCTGCGGCAATCACAAATGCTCGCTCATAAATTTTGGTTAATCTTTCGCATAGAACTTGGTGTAAACGTAAGAAAAAGTACCAATGATTACTGACAAAAATACAAGTATACGCCTCATTCTGAAAGAAACAAACGAGGATTGAGTGAGATTATTAAACAATAAAATCTCATACAACTCACGTTCGGCAGCCGTTGTCTTTCCCTATCATTGTCTGATAATTCGCCGTTTGGCAAACAAGATTTACCACCGTTTCCCATATCGCAATTCTTTTTGTCACATTTTTCATTTGTTTTCGATGAAGATTTTTGTGCCGCTGAGGATGAAACAAAATCTGAACTTGATGCTGCATCATAATTTTCTTCCACATTTTCATTTTCTGAAATTCAAAACATATTTGGTCAAGTAATGTACACAACTTGAAATTTTGTCAATACCGTCATCTTTTTCATCATCTGATAACTCCTGTCTCGGATGAAAGAAAAGGTCCGGTATAAATTGCCGTATCATTTGCTTCATTTTCCGTTTATCATCTTTGTGCGCGGTGGTTTGTCGTTTTGTGTGGTGAATTATCAAATTAGCAGCATCGTCCAGTATTGATTTATCTTTGTAAACAAATGTCATGTGAGGTCCAGGCTGCACATCACCCGTTCCTTCTTCCGCCTGTTCATGTCGCTAAATTAAAATCGACATTATTGTCATAAATTTTCTTCGTCTTTACAGCGTTACCTCATCGTATAAAGTGTCAATCTCATTTAACAAACTCTTCGATCGCAGAGCTTTAACATCGTTTTGTTTAAAATTAATTCCCTGATGATCTAATGATTTTAGGTAATATTTCTCATTCTGGTCCCTCCACAATTTATTGTAGTTCTTTTGTGCTTCTCTCCATTCCTCCTCCTTCGCTTTTAATCTTCTTAACACCAAAGGCACGGCCACCATAGGATTCTTTTTTAACCCGTCGATGATATCTGCAGCTTTATCACCGTATATCCTATAAATACCAATTAAAACTGTTACTATTTAAAGCCTCCACAAAGTATTTGTCACATGTCAAACCCATTTAACATTTGTCCCAATTACCAACAGGTCTCACAAAATGCAGAGAAGTAGGTTTTTTTAATGCCTGGTTTGACAGGAGACCCCAATCGCCTGTAGAATTCACTTCAGGCAAGGATTTTCATTTTTTTGCCTTTAATTACCAGTCCCACCTGACAAAATAGCTAAAATTAAATCTACCTTTTAATTGCTCTGAGATGAATCACTTGAGATGTTCCTCCAAGGCAATCGTCCAGTCTGAGGCGAGCTGCTTCTTCGGGACTCATTCTCGTTAATTTTTTATGCACGCCTTCAAGTGCCCGAATAGTAGCCAAATTCGTCTCCAACACAACGTCCAACTGTTAATAAAAAATGTAAAACTGTGAGCAATGCACTCCACACAATCACAAAAATGTTATTTGTAAACCACAATTCCTTAAGTCAATACGTTTTATGTTTAATAGTTTTTATAAATAAAAAACTACAGTATCACTTTATCAAGCATTTTACATACACAGAAGTTTTTACTAATGACTGAAAATGTGAAATTTGTTGCCCCGAAAATTGGCACAAGAAACCCATTAATTAGATTATCTTGCTTCCTAAAGAGCCTTTTACTCTATCCCCTTTCTTGGCACTCGCTAATTCAAAATAAAAATTGCGAGCGTGGCAAGGGATAAACTTGTTAAACGAATAAAATCCATATATAAAAAAATACTGAACTTACCTCAAACCTTTCGTCTTCACACCTGTATATGTACTCTTCGTATATTGTCTTCCTTGAACTAACAAACGTTGAATCCTCTGACCAAGTGGGAAACGACACCCAAGTGTCATTCAGCACCTTTAACAAAAATTTTTGTAAATTCAAATTTCAATTTCGTATTAAAGAGTTTACCTCTTTGCATAATGGAGATCGACCAGAACATTTTGGTTGTACGTAGCTTTTGGGAAGAGCGCAATAACTGGCCCCTAACCTTTTACATGTGGAATAATCTATTCGATATTAAAAAAAGAGAACAAAGTTTTAATTATTTTCTATGTACAAATTCTTTCCAATGTTTAAATTTACTAAGTTTGAGCAACTTGCCAATTTCCATGGCCAGGTCACCCGTAACTCTCTCTTGATTTGCTACTCTGCTTGGAACTGGTTCTACTATCGGACCAATGTCTTTGTACCCCAAAAAATCTTTAAACCATTTAAAAAGTTCCGGATATTTTCTGAAATTAAAACAACAAAATGAATCAACAAACCATCTAAGACGACCGAAATTTCATTTTCTTACCCGAGGAACGGAGACACCAGCTGCACTACTTCAGTGCGAGAAATAACTTCATCATTAAATAATATAAGACAGCGTAAAAAATTATCATAAACTTCATTGGTTCTTAATGCTTTCCGAACCTAATAAAAGTACGACATTATTATTTCAGAGTAATTCTTTTTAAAAGAAAATCTTTAAACTTACTTTATCAAAAAATGCATATTCAGCAAGAGAGCCGTATTTTGATGATTCTGCTAAACTCAAATCCTTTAAACCACTTTGTTTTGGTTTCTATTACAAAAAAATATCAAATGAACACGTGTCCTGAATCATTTTTAAAGTACACATACCTTTGCAGGCGGTCCCGGACCGATTGAAGATGGAGGCCTCTTCACCGGTGGAGGTTGTTTGGCTTGATTGTTACAGAAAGAACCCATAGATGTGCCAAGCGCATTGGTGGTTTTACTTAATGCCGGCTTTTTTACAGTGGCGGAATGGTCGTTATTTAAAGTTTTCGTTGGCTGCAAATAATTTAACGAGTTCATTATCAAAACAATAAATGTCACGCTTAATTTCAATATTTTTTTATAATAAAACATTTTTTAAAGGACCTTTAGTTAAGCGATCGACTTAAACAGGTGGCCGAAATCAAAACTGCCTCTACCACAAACATGACAATGGCTACGTCAGCACGTGATCATTTCATATCGCCATCTAATGGCGACTACCAACATTACTTCCCCAAAACATTTAAAAACTGCTACTTACCGCTTTCTTAGCTTTTAACGAACTCCAAACGTCACCCTGCATTTCAAATTAACATAACATTATTTCTCATTCAAGCACGAAATTGATTGAACTTACATATTTTTCAAGACTTACCAATGACGCTGCGGCGGCTCCATTGGCATCTGGAAGAAATTGTCCAAACTCTTCAAGTAGATCATTTTGGTCTTGAAATAATTTCGCAACTTGTGCATATACTTCTGCTTCTGTTAGTGGTTTAGTTCCCGTGCTTATTCCTTCCTTTAGATTACGCTGTTCTTTCTGATAGGTATGAAGAATCTCTAAAAACTGCTTGTATATGTCTGGTTGACCTTGAAATCGATTCTGTTGAACGAGGAAAGGTTTAGAATTCAATAAAATAGTTTTTTTTAAAAGAATATATAACAAAATAGAAAACAGAAACTCACCTTTATTTTGTTCACGTAGCTAATGGCATGATTGAATTCCACAGGTTGGCTAGTCTGCGTTGTGGGCGGCAATGTTCCAGGTACCTGAACGGGAGGCGCTGGGGATGTCGATGCTGACAATACGTTTTGGAACGACTGTGATGCGGTTGATCCATGATTCTGATTTACGGTTACAACAGTGGCTTGATTACTGCCGTTGTTACCATTCCCACTACTATTGCTCCCGCCACTCTAAAGTAAGCAAGGAAGAGAAAAATTACACGAGAAATGACATTTTCGTAATGTCAACATTTACACTTACCGAGCCTGTACATTGGCCGCTCGCACTCACAGGAGTTCCCGTGCCCGTGCAAACAACTGTAGTAGTCTGCGAACCAGGTACACTGAAATTCACTTGATCGTTGGACTGCACCTCGATTTTATACCCCGGTGGTAAAAAGGTATTAAATCCTGTGATCAGTTCAGGATGGCCTTTAAATAAAGTTGATACCCTTGAAATCACCCCAGGAGTATCAATACTAAAAAAACACAAAAAAATAAATGTTTTTGAGAAATTTTTCATAGTACAAAAAAAAAATAAAAAATAAAGAGAATTATACAAATGAATATTACATTGACCTTTGAGACTTGAATTCTTTCATGATATCCAAAAAATCATTATACACTTGGGGCTGACTTCCGAACCGAAATTTCACTTGATCCAAGTATGAGAGAGCATCTTCTACTTTTAACCTCTGAAATTGTTGCTGTTGACCTTGTGAAGCATGCGCTTGGGCTAATGCCGCTGCTTGATTCGCAACTTGTTGTGCCTGCACGCTGTGTGCCGGATGCAGGGCAACACTAGCAGGCCCATGTCCACTTTGGGACATACCTGAAGTCATTTGGTAACTGTGCATAGGGAATTGCACACTGCTTTGCATACTCTCAGATTTGGCCCCGTCGAAAAAGGGCTGCGATGGAGGCAAACCTACAATTGAGTTTTCTTTATAAAATAACTGAAGCGAAGAAAATTTTCTTATCGTACCTCCTGTAGGTGTATGGCCAGGAGCCGGAGCTAAAACTCTTTGTAGAGTTCCTCCCGATTCTGTTAATCGATGTTGTTGTGAATAAACACTGCTGATTGTGTCCTGATGATCGTCAAGACAACGTTTCATCCTGTATTTAATAAGGTGAATTTAATAAGTAGGAAAAATGTTGTAAGGGAGAGGTTTCGATAATAATCTCAAACATCTTTAATGAGGCCACACAACTAAATAATTTTTTTTCCAGCTGACAAGCAAAAAATTGACCACTTCGCCCTCAATTGCTCTCGTAGCTACTTCAAAGAACTTGTGTTGTCTTATGCCAAAATAAAGCATATTCTACCCATGTATTACTGTTATTAAAAGATGAAGTTGGCAGACGGCCAAATGAGGACACAAGGCTCACATTATATCAGATTAACTGCTAAAATCTTAGAAAATTACTAATTTGACATTTTTAAACTTTGATTAAACAAGTTCGAAGTTGGAAAACAGCAAATGGCTACTCGGGATAAGATTTCGTAGGAAGGGCTAATCCTTCGGAGCAAATTTATTGTAAATAAAAGCAAACGGTTATATGGACCGAATTCGATAATTGCTTACATTTCAGAACCAATACGGTAATATTTGAAAATTTTATTTCCGTAAGAAAAAATGTCATCAGTTTTATTTCTTTCAAACATCAATGCAACTCAAGTTCCTTGAAGTTAATTTAATATAATTTTCCACTATTTATCTATAATTTTTCACGTTTAATAAATATCAAAAGTAAAGTATCGTACTATATCGTTCAACTTCCGTCAATGTTTTTAGATCAAAAATTTGTGATCTACTTTAAATAACTCTAAAAATTATTAAATTTTATAAGTCCTTAAGTTTTCCAGGTGAACGATATTTCTGATATCCATTTAGAAAAGGAGCAAAAAGAAAAAAAAAACAAACGATGGTAAAGAAAACTTATTCGTGTTCAATAACTTCCAATCGAAAAAATTAAGTTTTACGTTAAAGCTCACGTATTGACACTAAAATATTAATTAAAAAAACCTCAAATATACAACTTACCTATCTTATCTCCCGCAAAAAGTTCATATTTTCACGTCATTTGCGGTTCAATCAGCAAACCAATAAGAAAATCAATCTGGGGGAAAAAAAATTCTTATTTATATTCTAATTACAAAATTTCATTACCGTTGTTATACGGCAGCAAAACGACAAAATATTTTTGTGCGAAACCATTAATATTCATTGAAATTTTTCAGTAAAATCAAAATTTCTAGTAATATCTGCGCCAAAAATCATGGTATACCTTTATCTTTCACCAATAACTATAACTATCCCTGTCTTTCAAAGCAGTCGTCCCCAGCCGCCAAGTTAAAGTTTGAATTTGTGGCAACGCGGCGCGTTAAGTTGGCATAGTAGAAAGTAGCGAGTGAGCCGACCTGCGCCTGTGCCCATATCTCTATTAAAATCCATCCATAACAATCATCTTAGATCGTAACAAACCTGTGTAGTTAGTAAATATTTCAGTTTCAATTACATTGCTACTGCAGAAACGAAAAATGGACTAGGATAGGGCAGGTCATTTGCTCCATGTGTAGTAGCTACGTACCAAACAACTCGGTCCGACGAGTCCGATAAAGCCGTACGGAGCGAAATCGGAGTAAAAAGCATCAAATTGATTGCGCTTCGTCACTCGGTACCATTGTTTCTGCCGATGGATGAAATTCTACTTGCAAAACCCTGGGCGAACGAAGTAATTTGGCGGCAGATTCAGGGGCAAGAAAGAGACAACATGGCGTGCGGGTAAAACGTATGCCAAACAACAGTGACGAAACTCGGATTTGCCCAAGTTCACCCAGTACGGTGGGTAAACACTTTTAAAATCAATTTGGTAAACTCGTTAGATGATTCTGTTTATAGTAACTGTTCATTACCTTGTGTTTTTCATCCAGCACACGTTCGTAAAGTGCGATCAAATACAGCACTTTTTCATCACTCAAAATGGAAACTTTCCTGGCAAACGGAACTGGATCACCCTCCAAATAAACGCAATGGACTCGTCTACAGCAGACATCCCCTCCCTTCAGCACCACTGGCACCACCTATCAACTCAACGTACCACTGGCTGTCATTGCTTGGCTTGGCATTCTACCACTGTTTACGAACGTCTCTATGACCGTTCAAACCGTACATATTTTTTCACGTATTATTGATTCAATATTGAAACAGATAAACAATGATTTTAAATCTGTTCATTTCATATTATTTCTTAATAAAGTTCTACTGTTCAGCTATATAATACAACCGAGTTTATTGACAACTGCTGACAAATGAATGAATTTAAATCCGGTCAGGAAGAGGAAAGTACTTTTAAGTAAAGTAAGGAGTAAAAGCAAAAGCGAAATTTTTGGCATCGCTCAGATTTTCTCGCCATTCTTGGCGAAATATACGAGCGGAGCGTTTCTCACGCCATTCTCTTTGTCAAGATAACGTGAACGCAGGTTAGCTAAAGCTTAAATATGTTTTATGTTTGGGTTGATAAAATATTAAGCATTTTGGTAACAATCATCGCAAGTTATATGTTGCACGGGAAACCTGTAAACAGACGATGGGTCAAAGCTAACGGGTAAGTTTCCTCCCCTCACCCAAATGCTGACTAGTTGTAAAAATATTGTGATGGGGTGAATGAATGTGTCATGTGAATTGTTTAAACAAACTTACCTTAAAACACTAACTGATGCACTCGATAAATACAGATTTCCTGGAGAAGAACAGTTGCCCAGCTCCATGAAATGCCCGGCCACCTAGAATTAGAACTGAATGACGTAACATTGTTTAGGGTTTGGCAGAGACCAATAGGAAAAGGGCCGCCATTATTGCAATCGACACGGGCGGAGCGGTTTCTTCTATAAGAGAAAACGCACTTCCGGTAAACGCAAAATGGTCGCTTGTTTCGTGATACTTACGTTTAATGTAGATAAAAGAGTAGAAAGGTCATAATATAAGCGTGCTGCCATTGAAATGTTATTTCCGAAATGTGAATCGAATTTGATTGTGAATTTTTTAAAGAAAGAAAATTCATTTCAGCAAAGACATATCTGCAACTTGTGAAGTATTAAAATATTTGCCTATTACAAGTTACAATTTATTAACAGCTTCATCCTGTTTCAGAGACCTCAAATAAAATGCGATTAAGAAGATTGCTGCTCTATGTGTGCGCATTTTTTGTCATGTATTTAGTGATAAAAACTCTAAAGGATTCATCTAGCAAATCCAGTTTTGCTTGCAAAGTTCCGGAGGAAATTCAAAATAATATAATTAAATTAGGCAGCAAAGTGCACACCATATTGAATAACTTGAAAGTAACTCATTTTTTATGCTACGACAGTTTATGGGGTGCTTTAAGATACAATAATTTATTATCCTGGGAAGCGACGGTGGAATTTTGTGCCATTAATGACAAAGTATTGTATTTAGACGAAGCGCGATTGTTACGAGAATTTCGAAAACATGGGCTTGAATTAGAGTACGATTGGAGTGAAGGATTTTACACTGTGTTTAATACTAGTAAAAAGTTAGGTTCGGTTGAAATTTATATTTTTGAATTAGATTCAGCGATTAGTATGCTGAAACGAGTTGGTTGGAAAAGAAGAGTTTTGCCTCCTAATTGTGAGAATACAATTTTACACTGTTTTCCTTCAAGACTTGTGAGATTGCCACTACCTGAAAGAGATTTCAGTGGCATCCCGTTGCCTGTACCTAGAGAAGAAATAGAAATTCAAAAATATTTTTATCCTGATGACTGGTGGAAAGAACTTAAGCCAGATGAATGTTAAATGAATCTCTTAGTTGGGTTTGTTATTGACTCTTTAATTTAAAATGGAATAAAAGCATGGACAAATTAATAATGCAAAAAGTTTATTGTAGACTGCTCAACTAAATGATCATAAATACTAGTACATGTTAGCACACATTGGTGCAGAAGTTCACTTTGGTTTGTAAATGTTTTTGATCATTTGGTATAGAAATAAAACTTTTAAGACATGTTTGTTGATATTTGTTATAGTTTTTAATAAAAAAAATGTTTTCTGCAAACTTCTATTTGAAAAATGTATGATGACCTTTAACGTTAGGAACGTTTTAACATTTATCCCAAAATAAACTGATCATTCTTAAAAATGTCTTCAAACCCAAAATACAACACTATTTCAACTGGTCACAATGTTAAATGCGTAAAAGATTTGAAAGTTTATATATTTATTCCACTGTACAGCCTATTGAACATTCAACAGAAGTAATCAACCTTTAACCCTAAATCAAACGGGAAATAAAGTCTTAAAGGGTTTTTGATTCTTTTAAACAGATAATCTTTACTTCCATTGAAGGTGAAACAAGCCATAAAATTTATGTTTACGTATAGTCGGTTTTGTTAACAAATTTCAACGTCAGTCGTTAAAATATTCTGGTATTAAAAGTTTATTAACGACTGATAAATCAATTCTACAATTACCGGTAATTAAAGAAACAAAAATTCCTCTGCCAGCAGATGAATCTTCGATGGCACTGGGTTTCTTTCTTTTTTGTTATGTAACGAAGTAAACTTGTTAAGACAGAATATGAAATGCAATTGGAAATAGCAAGTTTATGGTTGAAAGGAATGAGACATCGATGGAATAAATGTTCTTCAGATGTCAAAGGTATACTGTTAAAACTGCCAGCACGTTTTTGTAAAATTAACAAGACAACTGCAATCTATTTTGTTGCAATCATGCAACTCGATCATTCAGTGTTCACTAACAAAATTATATTCAGTCATGTGGTCTCGGATCATGGATGGGCATCGTATGTAAAACTTCATCCAGAAGCTGAAGTGCTCTGTGTAAATGTACTTCGATCCAACAAGGAGTTTCTTTGATACTCTGTCGGGGATAATCTGGGCCCCAACCTTTAACAAAACTTAATCGCAAAATACAAAGTCGTCTCAAATCGTCAACGCCAATTCCAGCAGCTGCTGATAACCCTTAAAAATATTAATTTAAATTTACAAAACTTTTATTATAAATTATTCTCACCTCCAACTGTTGCAGGTCCAGGTATATGCCCAGCAACAGCGGCTGCTTGAGCCGCAGCAGCTGCTTGGGCTGTGGCGGCCTGTTGCTGCATTTGCCTATGACATTGACGCAAATCAAAAACCTAAAATTAAAAATACCAAAAAATTATTTTTAAGTCATGAAAAGAATTTATATTTATTACTTTTATATAGGCTATGGGATATATTTTATGAACAGCGTCACCAGGTGCCCTACCAGCTTCTCTATCCAAATAATAGCTTTGGACGAATACACTGTGGTCACTTAAACAGCGTAACCATACATCACCTTCTCCTCGTAAGTCAAGCTGAACACCTTTACCAATATGTAACCTACAAAGTAAACATACATTTTACAATTTTCGCTTTTATACATTAAACTTGAAAATACCTCGATCTTTCACTTTGTTCCGTTCGGTGAACATTTGACAGAGCACCTAAACAAAACCGATCACCTCCAGATGGATCTACATAACCATCTACTGTTACACTTGGACAACTGGACGGCACTTTAAAAGTTTCCCCAACTTGGGTATCAAGCTCAAAGTAAGCAATTGAACACCAGTATTCAGGACCTTTTCAGATATAAGAAAAATAATATTATTCTTTCTTTTTATTTGCGTTTTATTAAAACAAACAATTTAATCATTATTTATCCATTCATTACCTGGCTGACTGGACAGTGTTCCTTGCATGGACATGTCATGTTGTAATTGATGATGATGTTGCCCTGAAAAATACAAAAATAAATTTCAGGAAAAAAATACTAATGGATTTTATAGCTCACAATATCCAGGGTGCTGTGGTCGTAATTGAGGATCAGGTACAGGTGGCGGTACCATGCTTTGAGTATAAGTTAAAGTGTTACTCCCAGTCCATGTCCCCACGCCTGTAAATAAACCATTAAAGTAAAAAAAAATCCACTTATGCGTTCACCTGCTGTCTTACTATTTGAATTGAACTGTTGGTTCGAAGCCTGTGGTGGTGGTGGAGGTGGTGGTTGACCTTGAGCCATGTTTGCAAACCCATTTTGTTGAATATGAGGGGACATTGGACCCATGTTGTTATTGTCTATTTAAAAGAGATATTAAATAAAATAAACACTGCCAAGTTGAAACAAGAGCCATACTAGTTTGTTGCATTGGATCCTGATTAAAAAATGTTTGATGTTGTGGAGTGGTAGCAGAAGCACTAGGAGTTGATGGAGACTGGACATTAGTTGGCTGATTTACTTGAGGTGGATGTTGAATATTGTGTGTTGGAACTGTTGGAGAAGCTGGCCCTGATTTATGAAGAAATTACATAAATATTTAAATCACAACAAAAGGTAATACAAAGTGTATTCTTAGAAAAAAAAATCAGTCATAAAAAAAGAAATACGTACCAGTTGGAGGAAGGAGAGATCGAGCAAATGGATCATTAGATGGATGATGTTGTACAGTTTGGGGTGGATGTTGAATGGTACCCATAGTTGGCCCTTCACGAGGAAGGCTGTCACATTCTGCAACATTGTGCATGAACTCTTCTTTTACCATACGCCCCGGTGAGTCTACACAAAAGAATGTTAGTTACTATTCATTATTTCATCATCATTTTACCTACTTGTATGTTGTAATGTCAATCCGGATAAATCTGAAATGGTAACACATATTACTTAGCTTTTATTTCCGAAAAAATTATATTGGAACAAAAAATTAAAAGTTAAAACTTAAAAAAAAAAAGATTGTCAAGAAAATATTACTCCTCAAATTACTACTTTAAATACAGTTCGCATTCCTGAAGTAAAATTTTTCGGTCAAATTAGCATATTATGGTCCCGTCTAAATGACTGTAAGCATGACATTAATTCAAGCTCAAACTGAAAAGAAAACATCATTTTCTGTAGAAGGAATTTTGCCAACTATTACGTAAACAAAAACATCTACAACTTAATAAAACGATCGTATATAGCAATTTTCATTACCTTACATTTCAATACAAAAAACATCCAAGAATTAAAGAGTTTAGTGGTGGTAGTCAAAAAACGTACATACTAGGAGAAACGACTACTTCTACTAAAAGGGTAAAAAATTGGAAAAAAATGTTCTACACTATTATCGAGAAATAAATGCTCAAATGACAGTGCCACAAATCACACATACTGCTGTTTTGGGTATCCAGGGGAGCAGTAGCAGTAGTAGTAGTAGCAGAAGTAGTTGCAGTAGTCCTAAGTGTGTCGCTTGAATTCAGCAAATGTTTCAGCTTATCTGGGCCATCAGCTATCTCTTGAGGCCAGACTAGCAAACAGACAAGACATCGCCTACTTTTACATTCGCCAATCCAAAAATAATAAAAAAAATAGCATCAACCAAATTCCAATTCGTATTAATTTTTCAACTTCAAGAGGGAACATTCTTTAAACCTTCTAAATAATTTTTACAACTTTAAATTTTTTAAAGAAAGTTTCACGCTTACCAATTCCAGGCGAAACAACCCTCTCGTAATGATAGGGGTTTACACAAACACTGTCACACTTGAGGTCAAAGGCAAATTGACAATACTTCACATGTTTCAGTTCATTTTTATGCAAATCTGGCCATCTCCATATTCTAGCGTAGATAACGTGTGGAAATCCTTTTCGCCCTGCAACCTGAATAATAATAATAAAAAATTTAATATCTCTGGTCGCACCTGCATTCATGTAATTTATGATATCTATATGTAAGATCCAGACAGCAAAGTCAAGCCCGACTTTAAAGAGCACTGGGGATCAAAAAGTTCTAATTTTAGATTATTAGATCGATGATATTAACTGATGAAAAAACTAATCTCAGTTTCAATTTTACCTATATGTACGTGTAATTTCATGTAATAACTTTTAAAAGTTTCCCCTTTTTTCAAAGTGAAGATGTCTTTTATATTTATGAACTTGAGGTACGAATTTACGAGTCACATTTCAGGGCGTAGAAGTGTGTGGTTGCAATTTCACTTTTTGGACTCGTTGTCGCTACAAACCGAATAATACTTTTCAGGGGGGAATTTTGAATCAATCATAACTGCGCGAATCCGGTAGCAACTGGGGAGAACGATGTAAAAAATATTTGAAACCGGTTTCTTTGGACATTTTAAGGGTGGAATTAAATGATGAGACAAATCGCCCTATGTAAGCAAACGTTGTGTACAGTCTTGTTTTTAATTCAACTTTTTCAATTCTTTGAAAATTTCAAACCAGTTACTACAACTTTTACAAGTTTTTCTTTCTTCTTTGCGGAATTAACACTATCCACCTAATAAACTTATAGCTCCTTCTCCAAAATTTGCATTCAATTAAAAAACACCGATATCTAGAAATTGTCAACATTTCTAAAATGCAATTCAAGCCCAATTTTTTCTTCATAATTTAATCTGATGATAAATGAAGGCAGCTTTATGTAATTAAAGTTGCATGTATATATGCGTGCTCTGATCTGACCCTTAAATTATAATTAGCTATTTAAACTGCTATAATAATTTGAAGGTTTGTTGAAACGAGAGTGGGTTTGAGTTAATGTTTGTAAAATTTGATAGCTGCTCTTCTCTTAACCAAACACCTCAAACGCTGACTCATGCAGACTTCATCGACATGTTGCAACAAAGTTGAGAAATGGGAAGTGAAGTTCTTGGGCGCAACACAGAAGGGGGGAAAAATGGAATGATCAGTGACAAACATTTTTTTTCAAAATATAAAAATCAAATCATATCTACAGGTCAATGATAATTTTATCATCTCAATTTAGTGCAAATTCAGTTTTTGTGATATTGATGTTCTTTTAGTGTATTTCACAATGAGTCATCACATAAAATCAATAAATACGTAAAAATCCAAAAACAGACTAAACAATAAACAACAGTCTGTAATGCTGGAACCAACATAAATTCCAAATTCGCCCAAAATTCCAATCACATATTAATAAAAACAAACAACTTCCGGTTTTTTGAATTTTATATCTTCAGTAAAGACGTCATTTTAAACGAATTTATCTATTCATTAAAACGAAATCCTTGAGCTATATTTCATTTCTAGAAATATGGCGTACTAACGACGTTTTACAGATCACATTTTTCAAGGGCAAAAAAAAACCATTCTCATTACTATGTATAAATCTTTTTTTTTTTTTCAAAAAATATAACTGCAAGATATCTAACTATCAATACGTTAGATAACATAAGCAGTAAAGTTCCTGTAGGTAAAAATTTCTAAATCTGGATTAAATTTTTCCACGTTGGCTTTCCTCACCTGTAATCGGCCATCAAGTGTCCTTTGTATGGTGACACATTTACTTGGATGTGCTCCATTTGTGGTAATGGCAGTGATGAGACTGTCCAATTCGTCACGTTTTTCTTTCAATTTCTTCACTAAACTTTCAATCGCTCTCTTGGCAAAGCTTTCTGATTCGCCACCTTGTCTGTGACACATTAAGCTGTGAACGATGCTGAGACAAGCATCCGCCGATGTGGGCGCATTCGTGCTCATTTTCTCCTCTTGTAAATAACTGAAATAAGACAAATTATTCATTTTTTTTGGAATAAAAAAGTACTTCAGTCAGCGGAAGTTAATCAATAAATAATAAAAAAGTTCCAAGTGCGTCTCCTTTAAACCAACACTGATAAAAATTATTATCAATTTTTTCAAATATTTACAATACTTGAAAATTTTGAAATTTGTTCCTGGGGTGATTCACACGATGTTTTGCTTTTGTAACGCTTACACGTGATTCAAATAAAATTACGTAATCTAGCAATTCATCCCGTCACTTGACGATATATTTACGGTATTATTTTAGAAAAGAATATTAAGAGTAAGCAAAAAATCCTATTAAAGCAAATTTTTTATCAGTGTTACAAGTGATTTAAGCCTAAAAGTGGCTACAAAGAGATGAGGTTTGGAGGAACCTTTATATATATTCAGATTTATGTCATCATGTTACAGTATACCTGTTGGATAGCTTTTAAGATGTTTTGTCTCAGCTGATACTCATTTGCTTGAATCGACCAACGATGGGTTGATAGTAGGGAAAACCTTAACACAAAAACGTGAGTCCTTTAGCCTCTTTTCACACGATTATCCGCTGTATAGTGTCCATCATCTGGTTGTATGCTCGTGACTAGTTATTCATTCATATAAAATGAATTTCTCACTTATTAAATGGATGATTTGTCCAGTTAACACAATAAATAAATCGACGTATAACTATATGATTCTAATCAAAGGCACTCTCAATAACGTCGCGATTTACTATTTCCAAGCTGGGAGGTGTAGATGGCGCGCGATGTGATCCGACAAGAGCAAAACATGAATATTGCGCATGCGTGCCATGAAATGCAAAGTGCGCGAAAATCAGCCAATCGGAAACAAGAATGAGATACCAGCCAATGAGATAAAAATATATATTTTGATGTCTTCGGTTGTCTTCCTCTCACGTATTCTAAGATGTGGCTGCGCCTAAGAAGGTATCGGTGATGTGGCAGTTTGATGCTACTGATATAATTGTTAGTTCTCTATAATTGAAGATTATCTGTAAAAGGTATTAAAACTGTACACGAACTACAATGAACAAACAAATAGTTAACAAATAATAAGCTTCGTCATGTCATTAAGGAGCCTGAACTCCTTGGTGTCATCTCGGTGTCATCCTTTATACCAAGTTGGCGCTAAAACAATTTATTATTTTCTAGCATAGTAAAATGGACTTTAAACCAAGGGGTCGTGGAAGAGGTAGAGGCATTACATTTGATACTGTGAGACCGAGTGGTAGTGATGTAAATTCGACAAATTTAATTTCTATGAATTTGATTGTTGATAATTATTTTATTTTATAGAAAACATCTTCTATTAATGAAGTAATTCGGAAAATTGACGTTTTATTACTCGATGGCGGTGACAACGTGCAAGTAGAAAATATAGCCAAGGATGCTGAGGGGTCTATGAAATCCGAAGAAGATATGGATTTTGTTGTTTCAGCTATATGCAATGCTTGTTTTACGAATGAAGCGTTTGTCAAAATTGGATCTAAACTGTGTTGCAGTTTGTTGCCATTAAACGCGGACTCCGTTAAGTTTAGAACTTGTCTTATGAATTTTTTAGAAAAGGAATATAACAGTAAATTTATTAGTACAATTCAATAATTAATGTTTTGATAATACACAATTTTTTTTTGCAGATAGAAGTGTTGTGTCCGAAGAATCTCCGCGTAGATTTCTGAATTCTGTTAAATTTGTCACTCAACTATCAACTGACATGACGTCGTCTTGTCCTTTGGCAGCTAATTTGTTATTGGTAGCTCTATTTGATTACATGAAGATGTTGCTCGATTCCAACAACGAGGAACAATTTCAGATCGTGGAAAAAATGGTTCGACTTTGTGTAACACCGATATTAACCTGTTTTTATAACGTCGTTTGCATTTTTACAGTTGCTTGAACGAGGTGAAGATCTCTTAAATTTTGCAAAGTCAAAAGGAGATGAAGCGACATTTCCTAATTTAATGCCCGTTTTACGGCAAAAAATAATAGAAGATTCAACAACTAAAGTTCGAAGAGTCAAATTATTGCATTTATTTGAGTTGGCCATGAATAATTTTCAACCTCTAAATGATGATGTTAGAAAGGCTTATCAGCTGTACTTGAAGTGATTTTGAAAGCACAATATACAATTTAATTTGAAAAAGAAAGGAATATAAAATTTAGTTTTTTAACTTTTAATCAAATATAGAATATTACTAAATAATTCTTTTTAACAAATGATATTTTACATTTCATTTTAGTTGAGTTCAAATTTATGTTTTACAGATAAAATTAAAGACTATCGTTTTTTTTTTATGCCTTTGCTCTTTTTTGCACCTGCTTGTAGAGACTATGGTCAGATCCACTTCTAGTTTGGCGCGATTTTAATTTTGAGATCATTTCACTTCAGTACTTCATAACACTCATTTCTAAAATAAATTAAGCCACGACACCAAATCCATATTCCTTTAGTTTTTGATTCTACAGTGGAGCCAAGACCACCTCAATATTGAGGTGGTCTTGGTGGTGTCAACTCAAATCCTGAAATTTACGTTTCGCGATATGAGATGGCGCTGCTAAGCAAGTATGGCCACATCGTGCGTTTGACCGTTTGTTTGAGACCAGCCAGGCCAGCCAGGCCAGCCAGGCCAGGCGGACACCTTGACTTGTGTGTAGGGCCTAGCCGATACAACCACGTTTTCTAAAACCAAGGGAAATATTTTTCTAAAATGTTACTTTCACAGCCAAGAAAAGAAATGGAACCCGTTAGGAAGGTAACCACGTTTTCTAAAACCAAGGGAAAAATTTTTCTAAAATGTTACTTTCACAGCCTAAACAAAGCAAAGACAAAAGGGTATTGTCGATACCCGTTAGGAAGATAACTAACGAAAACCAAATGTACAATTATCGCGGCATGCACGTAACACTGGATATGGATCGGAATGCAAACCTTGTCGGATTAAAACTATTTCACAGGAGTTGTTTGTGGAAAATGATAGACGGGTACTATTTCGAAGGTTGGGGTGTAGACGAAACCATAAAGCTTGTAAGAGAAGAGAATGGATATACGATTCGTTTCTGCGATTGGATTCTTGAGTTTGAATGCTCGAATGTAGCAAACGAAGAGATCATACACATATTTCATGCGGCGTTAGTGGACGCTGTTAAGTTGAGGAGAGATAAGATGACTAAATTTTTTAATGAACCCGATGAAGGTCCTGTTAACTTCTCTTCTGAAGATGAAGATTCTGACTGAAAAGTGTTGAGGGGTATAAGACAACTAAGAAATAAAAAAAGAAATTTACAAGTGCATTCGCATTCCATTCTTTCTGCGCTGATCCCCAACAAATGAAGGGATCAAGTTACAATTTGCAGTTGTGCCATACTAATATCAAGAAAACTGAACTAGATTTTTTTATTAATATTATTGTTTGTGTTAATAAAACTTGCATTATTCCTTATTCACTACTACCGTTAGCATGTGCCTCAATATTGAGGTGGTCTTTGTGGTCTCAACTCAAATCCTGAAATTTACGTTTCGCGATATGAGATGGCGCTGCTAAGCAAGTATGGCCACATCGTGCGTTTGACCGTTTGTTTGAGACCAGCCAGGCCAGGCGGACACCTTAACTTGTGTGTAGGGCCTAGCCGATACAACCACGTTTTCTAAAACCAAGGGAAAAATTTTTCTAAAATGTTACTTTCACAGCCAAAACAAAGCAAAGACAAAAAGGTATTGTCCATACCCGTTAGGAGGGTAACTAATGAAAACGTAATATACAATCATCGCGGCATGCAAGTAACACTGGATCCGAATGGAACCTTAGTCGGAATAAAACTATGTCACAGGAGTTGTTTGTGGCGTAGCCTGGGCGCGTACTATTTCAAAGGTTGGGATGACGAAACCATAAAGCTTGTAAGAGAAGAGAATGGATATACGATTCGTGTCAGCGATTGGATTTTTGAGTTTGATTGCTCGAATGAAGCAACCGAAGACAGCATATACATATTTCATGCGGCGTTAGTGGACGCTGTTAAGTTGTGGACAAAAAAGATGACTGATTCGTCTTCATGTTCAGAAGATTCTGACTGAAAAGTGCCGAGGGGTAAAAGACAACTAAGAAAGAAAAGAAGAAATTTACAGGTGCATTCGCATTCCATTCTTTCTGCGCCGATCCCCAACAAATGAAGAGATCAAGTTACAATTTGCAGTTGTGCCTTACTAATATCAAGAAAACTGTACTAGATTTTGTTATTAATATTATTGTTTGTGTTAATAAAACTTGCATTATTCCTTATTCACTACTACCATTAACATGTGTTTGGTATTTTTTCGCACAGACTGCAGAATTAAATTTAACTTTAAGACAGTCATCTTCTGACCTTATTGAAGTGTTCGTTCTAATCCCAATGCGTGCCATGAAATGCAAAGAGCGCGAAAATCATCCGATCGGAAACAAGAATGAGATATCAGCCGATGAGATAAATTCCATTGAAGTTGAATTCAAATTTATATGTTTTACAAATAAAATTAAAGATTATCGTTTTCCTTTTTTGCCTTTGCTCTTTTTTGCACCTGCTTGTAGAGACTGATCAGATCCACTTCTAGTTTGGCGCGATTTTAATTTTGGGATCATTTCACCACAGTACTTCATAACACTCATTTCTAAAATAAATTAAGCCACATTAGTATTTCCCAAACATTGAACGTCTTTAATCTCACTAGTGGGGAATTCTGCATTAATAGGTGTTCCATCATCATTCCTTAATTGGATTCGAACTCGTCCTTTGCTCATCGGATCCCTATTTGGATCTCTTGGATACATTTTATTTTGCTTTAAGTAACAGAAAAGTTCAGTGTGTTAGACCGTAGTATAAAATATTAACTGTATTTACTTCAATTCCAATTGCTAAACCAGCGGCAGACAAAACATCCTTCAGTTCAGAACAAGTCGGATTTTCAACACACTACAAAATAAAAGACAATCATTTGATACTCTATTTCATTTCGTTTACCTTTTCTTTTGGCAATCGCCGTCCTTCTGCTAATGTTCTCTTGTTATTAATGTAAGCTGGATAGATAATTGTCCATCTGCGTAGACATTCAAGACAAATTAAAGATCTCAGGCTATTACATTTTTGAAATTTTGATGTATTACTTTTCTTTTTCAGAAAACTTCTTCTCTGGGCTCCAACTGTACATCTTCCCAGATAATAAGAAACAAATAAAGATATTTACAGTTTTTCAATGATGGAAACCACACTGCCACACAACTACGCACTAACTATACCGGAAGTAAATATAATACAACGAACGGCATCTGTTGGTAGCTTTGATAAGCATATTTAATTTCAAATATAAATCTCTATATAAAATAAATTAGTTTCGTGGACAATTGCACAACAACAAACTGTAAAATAATGTCAAATATATAAAAACGTAATATAACGAATTTAATATTTTTTTTAAATGTCTAAAAATGAATACAATTTCTAGGAGAATTAATAATTTTACGCAAGTAATGTCAATCGCAACAGTACAAATTTTAAAATCAAATTAATAATAAATAGGTGGTCTTCCTAATTTCAATCCAGCTCCTCTCCAGAACAAACAAAACACAGAGTAAAAGGTTGCTGCGCAAGGAATAAATAGCACCATGGTCAATCCACATGTTCTTCGAAATAAATTCAAGGTTGACGTTGTATTTTGAGCCATCAAACACCCCAACACAAATAACACGGTAGAAAGTGGGATAAATTTCATGGCTGACTCTTCCACGTACGTAGAGAAACTCACATGGCTTAAAGCTGACAAAACAACTTGTTCCAGGCTTCCGTAAAAAGACGAAGGCATATAAGGCTGTTCGTAAACAAGATTCCTATAAGTGTGACATAAAATTGACAAAATGACCCATGTTAAGGGCACAAGCTGCCACCGAAGGGCGAAAACCAAACGGTCATGTAGCGTGGGTAGATACGGCATCGGCAATGGGACATATATGTAGCCACCGAACATAAATAAAAGTGAAATAATTATACCTAGCACAAATGCTAATAAAAATGTGAAAAAACGGCTTCTTTGCCGGCGTGAAGAAGCCATGTACTAATGGTGTTATGAAGATCCCTGGCAACGTTAAAATCGGGAAACGAAATCTGGCGCGATGTCTAGAGCCATCTGTTAATGGCATCTGTAAATTACCACCCTCGCAAATTCAAATGAGTTATAAATTGCTAAAAATAAAAATAAAAACCTACCATAAAAAAAAGAGTTTTTTTCACATGTTCTCTAATTACAACCTGATAAGGAATCCGGTTTTAATTTTACAGTTAAGTAAAAGTATTGCGGCTTTATGTTAATAAATGAATGGCTATATTCTATGCTACTTTTTAAATTTTAAATATACGTAGTTACGTCATTGAACTTCCTCCTTTATTCAAATAAAATCTCGTGTCTATTAAAACCACTCTTCCTATTTGATTGACCGAGAGTGCTTATTCACATATCCTTCTGTGAATATGCAAGTGGAGACAGATTTTACGTCTCCGGATGTTTCATTTTCCACAAATCTAAATGAGGATAGTCGCAGAAACATAACAGGATATGGTTGGTTTACAGAAAAAAAATGCGTCCATAATTTTTGTTTATGTTTTTTTTAATAGAAATGGCAATTCACACGCGGCAATTAATGTCCAACATGCTCGGAGTTGCAGCTGAAAGTTTGAGATTTTATTGGAGTCAATTGAAAGAAAATATTAGTAAAACTTACGAACATATTTATGTTTGGATTAGTGCCCATTTATTAAGTATTAATAGATTTATTCAAATTGCACTATAAAAAATTAATTGCACGTTATAATTTCAGTGTACAATTGGAGTGATGAAGACCGTGACCCACTACTTGAATGGGTAAAATTTATTAAAATAACGCTAAAAATTTTTATTAAATTGTTTTATTTCCAGGTGCGCAGTAAAGCGCCCGGGTCTTCCGTTACCAATTTCCACTCTGCCTGGAAAAACGGCGTTCTTTTGGTAGCACTCATGGAAGGAATCGTACCAAACACCTGTTGTTGCACCCAATACCACATCCTTAACCCAAAACACACTGTTCAGAACGTTGAATTGGCATTTTCCATGGCTAAAAAATATTTGGGTGTCTCGCCTGTAAGTATAAATCTTTTTTAGAGTTAAAATCAATCTAATCAAATACAACTTTAAATAATTATAGACTCTTTCGCCATTGGAGGTTACGAGTGGCAATCCTTCAATTGAAAAGAAATTAATTCATTACATCATAATGCTGAAACTAGCAATAGCTCGGCGACAAAATATTACTGCAACTATCTGCTTACCCCCTGATCAAGACCCTTTATTTCATGATCAACCTTGTCTAGTGAGAGGAATGGGAGTAATTTGTGGGAGAAAAAATAACCCCTCTAAATTCAACATATACATGAAACACTTCGACTCCATGGATGTCGTTATTGTAATTAGAGGACCGAATGATAATTACTGCTCTCACAAAATAACCAACCGAAGTCCAAGACATCGAAATGTTTCCACATCCAGTAGTTTTGGCATTACTCCACATGGTGGTTGCGTTAAGGGAAATTCAATTACTCTAATGAACATTGACCTGGAATACGAAATTGTTGGACGGAAGATTTCAGTTACTTATTGGCCAATGTCAGCCGGACCTCATCAACTGAGTATTTTTTGGCAAGGACGGCATGTTGAAGGAAGCCCTTACACTGTAATGATCGATGACTCAAGTTGTAATATTCTTAATCCAGTGGAAAAATCGAATTTCTTACTGCCAAATGTCAATTTATTCAGTGGTAAAATCAATGAAGATACAAAAATAGGTCAAGTAGTAAATAGGAAAGTTCTCCGTCAAATTGTAATACGCAATGGACAAGAAATTGTGTTAGAGAATGAAAAACCACTACCATTTGATCCAAAGGCTTGGTGTGGGAATACATGTCTTGCATGTAAGATCGTAAGTGAATCACCAGATTCAGATGAGTCTTTGCCAGAAGCAACTGAAAATGTACAAGAGTTTCAATTAAACGTATCTTCTGCATCTAGTGCGCCAAGCGAAAACAATGCAGTAAATCAACAGTCGTATTCACGATCCCCGGCTATCCCTCTAGATGTGTTTGCTTATCAAGCTGTTAATCAATTGGAAAACGTTTTTGTAGAAAAATCACGGATCGAAATTTCTGAAATGCGAGAATGCTTTAGTGGTGAGGTATACAGCAAACAGAATGAAATTGATTCTAGAAAACATAATAGTCTAACACTATTTGAAAGTAATGGAACTCTGCAAGATTTGATAACCTCTGAAAAGACTGACCAAAACCATTTGAACCAAAGCCAATGTATTGACTATCAGGAAATAGTGCCGAAAAACGATTGTCTCGGCAATGAAGTTGTGGATAGTGAGAACTTAGAAATCAATAAACCAATGATAGAGGACAACGAAAACGATGTTAATGAAGTGGAACTATCGAGGCAAAGACCGAAGGAGGTTTTATTGTGTGGCTGTTTAACCCGTTCTTTGGAACATTTATTCGTTAGTAGTGACTCAAGTTTAGCCTCTGAGGAAGCTGAGTCTGAAAGCTTAGAAATGGAATTTGAAAATCAAAACGAGTCGGAAAATATTTTGAACCGTGCCATGTACATATCTCATGAAAATTCCTCCCCGGGTATTATGTCATTATCTACGGATTCGGATAAAGAGAACCGAACAAACAACCCCATTTTAAGCTCTACAGTATATGATGGCATCATCACACCAAATAGCCGCAACATTGATATTGAAACTTTCTTGCAACGAAATTCGCAAGACGAATTCACGTCGCCTATTCCACCACCGGCTGCAGACCATAATTTGAACGAAAACTCTGGATTTCAAGATAATACTTCTAACTCCTTGGTAAAACTGCGAGTTCAAGAATGGGAGGAAACTATTTCTAAACATCAAACGCATTCTATTTAACCTTACAAATACTTTGAAGTAACGAAAATTAAAACATTTCAGGGCACATTTATTTTTGTACAGCTGCTAAACTGGGTACAAGTTTTGTATTTTGTAAATAACAGTATTAAAGAAAATTTTTTTAGTTTGTACATCTACTAAAATTTTAAAAAATGAATACAGGGTATTTGATGGCTTGTTACACAAAAATAAAGATGTAAAAAAAAAGAAGAGAAACCAATAGGTCTAAAATATTAAATGGCAAAAAAGCACTCATTTTCACTCATGTACAGTGAGAACATCAGATTTAAGTCAATCTGGCACCGACATGATTTTTCTACATTCTTTTCAATACTTAAGTACGAACAGTTATTGTCCAATAAATGAAAAAAAAAAATTATACAAGTAGATATGATTCTTTTTCGGAAATTGAATACACCGTGTATAGCACATTTAAAAAAAACGAGCTGAAATAAGTTATAACTGAAAATATTTTACATTTAATCACACGATTCTACCACTACTACAAACATGGATTTTAGACTCCATATAAAAAGGCGTCTTATACCTGAGAGTCGGGCTGAACATAAGCTAACAAGCCTACGTACCTTAAGCTAAACTTTAATATGAGAAAGTTATTAACAGGCTGCAAAAGATGGGTTAGTAAGCTTCAGTTTGTTTTAAGTACTTAGAATAGATGTGCATGCAATTATAATTGAATTCTCATAAGGAAATGCATTGAAACTGGTATGGTTTGACTCATTGGGCTGCCCTTAAATGGAAATCCAAGTAATTTGCCCAAGATTTTAAATTAAATTTACTAATTAAATATTTATCAACAATTATAAACAAAAATATTATTTTTAGCATTACATAATTATTTTTAATAAATTACAACACATGTAACCTGCCATCTTAAACAAAAATTATATATCAAAAACCTAAGCAATAATAGAAAAAAACTTGTAATAAATTCTGTCGACTGGAATGCATTGTTCTACATGAAAAAGAAATAAAAAAAAAAACGGCAAAATTAAATTTAAATCTTAATTCTAGGTAGAAAAGTGATGCAATGTTTAACTTAATTTGTATAACATCAACTACGAAACATTTAAGTCCATGTCAAAGGTGTAATTGTCACATTATTAAAAATAACATTTCTAAATCCCAAAATTGGATTCGTCGTGCACAACAAATCTTTTTTACACTTTTGTTATACCATGTAAGTACAAAGAACTTCACTCACCACAGAAATATTAGTAGAAAAAAAATCTTTCACACGGTTGTTATTAAGCAGGCATTGGTTTTAGGTTGGGCTTTTGGTTGCTCGTCTCTTACCTGAGCCTCATAAACATCTTTAGGCTTAATTAAGGGTGGAGCATGCACTTTTGTAGGGGTTGGAATAAGGGATTTTCCATGACTACCTCTTGCACTGTTTGGATTGTAATTAAAAGGTGCTACAATAGCAGCTGCTGAGGATTTCGTTTCCAACTTTTTTCCATCATCATTTGAGCTAAAAGGATTTAGAGTCTTAGGTCTCATAAGTTGACCTGAACTAAAAGGTTTGACTATTTCTACAGGTGACTTCGATTCTTCAATTCGAGCCTCTTTATTGTCATGCAATAGAGAGCCCAATTTACTGTCCATTGAGGGTGACTTAGTGAATGTCTTATTATGGGCTTGATTTTTATCCTCCAGCTTCAAACACACAACTTCCGTTTCACTTTCAACGACTCCACTTGGTATCTTTTCGTATGTTGAACTCCTAGGTAGTCCAGACGGACGTTTAACTAACGTTTTTCCTACATCTTTCTCCTCTGGATTTTTTTTCCACATGGCAGCCACCTTACTCACAACTTGTTTCTTCACTAGACCGGAACCAGCAGTTTTTTTACTTGACGCAGTGGAGTTGTTGGAAGACAAACTCAAGTTAGATCCATTATTCAACGAGCCTGATCTGCTCCTTGAATTTCCAGTCGGCGTTTTCCTCCCCGATTGACTAGCTAAACCAATACTTTGGTTACTCGCCGAACCTTTCATTCCAACGACATTACTTCCCTTCTTCAAATTACTCATACTTGTGCTTACTTTCCTGTTCATTGGTGACGGTGTCTGAACTCGACGCATATTCGTCTTACTATCTCCAACCCCATTCATTTTCGGGCTTGAATTAGCAGCATTTCTATCATCCAGACTCCTAGACTGAACTTTTCGTAATCGATTCCCTGTTCTATCCACCCCCGTATTGACTGTTGGTTGTTTAATTTTAGTAGGTGAAATTTTGGGAGCAGTTTGCTCAGACGGTTTTTCTTTGGTGAACGTTCCTTGCTTCACCGGTGGTTTTGGTTTGTTTTCTTCCTTCTCATGAGATGGCGCTTTGTTAGTTCCACCTCTAACAACCGCTCTGGGTGTCACGTTTGAGATCGTTTTTCTGGCTGTTACGCTTCCATTAACGGCGACATTTTTTATTAACGTCGGGCTTGGTTTTTGTTGAGTCTGGGTTGTACGCAAAGCGGAGGTCCTCGTTGGTTTCACTGCGGTCGCGCGAGGGCTTTCACTCCTCGGTGGCGGTACCGACGAAGGCTTCTGCCTAGGTTTAGTTAAGGAACGTCGTTTTCCACGGATTCCTTTAGGGCCTTTATCTGGGTCTTGTCTGTCGAGTCGATGTGGTTCAATATCAGCTGGCTTTATAATTCGAGGTCTCCTGCACGCCATAATGTCTGGCGCACTTGACATCTCGGATTCTGATCTCTCACTGTCTGAGTCATTAGACACCAAAGACAACGTTTCGCATTCGATAAATATATCGTCATTAAAAGACGAGTCTTCGTTGTAAGCATTGCGTTTACATTCGATTAGAGTCGACACAACCAAATTGGCGTTTTCTTGCAAAGCTTGAACAACTTCCGGTGTGATTTCTAAGGAGTGTTCACTTGCTTGTGATTTATTCGTTGCGTCAATCGAGATATCGCTCGCTTGTGACTTGTTTACTGAATTTTGCCTACTCGACTTCTCTACGAGTGTACGGTCCATTCCGCCCGCATCATCTTCAGGCAGTTCATTGTCTGTGTCTGTGTCACTACCAATGGCGGCTGTGACGTCATTATTTGTACTATTGCACTCGGTTAAATCATGCAGCATCGATGGGGGATTGACATTTTCTATGTATTCAGAGTTGCAACTACTTTTCATACTTCCAATAACAGCAGCTTCACGGGCGTAAAATTCAGCCATTGCAATCGCCGGCCTAATGGCATCGAATAGCAACTCCGAAGTGAAACTTCCTTTTGGGCTTACAGCTCCTGATCGAGCTTCAACAACTTCCGACGCTATACTGGCCACGCTGTATGTACTAGAGATTAAATCCATATCTTCCATAACAGATGGTGGTTGAACGTTTTCTAAAACGTCTGAACAATTTGACATGTCTGTATCGTTGATAGTTGTCCGGGGTCGAATAAAAACTTGTGGCACATTTTTCTTTTGAATTGGAATTCCTGAACGTTTTTGTGGTTGCACTGATTCGACGTTGCGATAACCTTGTGTTTCAGAATTGAACGACCGTTCTGAAGCACAGCTGTTGGCCATACTGCAGTTAATTGAGGGCAAGTCGCCCATTACGGATGGTGGTTTTACCCCATCCAGTTCTGAGTAACTCGCTGCACTTTGGTTCATGCTATCAGGTAAGTTGCTTGCCTGCTCTTCAATTTGTTCGGCCAAACGACCGGCTTCCATCTGGAATACTTTAGATTCGGATAAATTTGATATTTGTTCATATTTGTCTGCGATAATTTCATGACTGGATTCACACACAGGTGTTTCTTGCTTTTTCATCTCTCGCCTGTACTGGGGAGCTTGACTAATAACTTCCTTTGATGACTCATCGATGCTGTCATGCTTATTTTCTGCTCCAACTGTTGATTTTTGTTCTTCACAATTCCCGTTTGAATCGGTCGCTTCCAGTTGCTCACGTTTTTTCAGCTCATTGCCTTTCCCTTCTACTTGATTTTTTCTTGACTTCTTTTCCGCAGTTGAATTCTTGTTTTTAGGCATTCCTGAACTAATACATTTATCTAATAATGCTTGCTCCTCGGCTGATGGCTCAATCCCGATTGAGTCAATACTGAGACAACTCAAGGGTGAATTATTAGAAAAACATAGAGGAGTGCCTTCTACTAGATAATGACTGTCATAATCTCCAGATGCAGATCCGTTTGCTACAGAATTGTTCGTTGAACTTCGTGGGGGAATTAAATTCCTTTGATTAGAAGTGTTTTGATAATTGACGCTTTTTTCATCTGAAGGAAGACTGTGATTTCGTTCAGAATTTGTTCCAATGCTGTATTTACCTATAACAGTTTTAAAATTATATGATAAAAAATAAGTTCCAGGCTTAAAACAACCTAAGAATAACTTACCTGAAATTCTATACAACACGTTGTCTTTGTGAGCTCTTTGTCTTTCTTGACCACTTTCATCATCAATTATACTCAACGAACTAAAGGAGTCTTGTCTTGAAATAATTCCTGGAGTTCCTTCTTCAGCATAATTATGAAGCGAATCGGATGCAGCATCCAAATATTCAACCGGTTGCTTTGTCGGTATTTTTCGATTCAATTTTCCTTTAGCTCCTTCGCCTATAGAATCAACAGTCAAATCGCTCAAAGAACTGAATCCTGATATATTTTTCGGAGTCCCTTCTTCAGCATAAATTTTTACTTCATCGGAAGAGTAAGTGGCAAAACCGTTTGCGTTTTTAACCTGTACGTTTCGATTCACAACAGTTGGAGGTCGTTGCTTTTGAATAACACGTGAGGGATTGTTTATTTTATCACCACCTGAACCAGGGTCGGCAGAAATATTATTTCGCTGAACTCTGTTCTTCGGCATACCAGACTGAATACATTCTATCAGCAATAAATCATCTGATTTATTGCGTTGTGATTTATTTTTTGGCATCCCTGACTGGATACACTCCGCGAGGAGCACATCATCTGATTTTTCACAGTCACCATCACCTGCTCTGTAATAATCTCCCTTGCTTATAAGATTATCTTTACTATCGTTTATTTGTTTGCAAGTGGAAGTTGGTGGACTTAAACTAGCCGCCGCTGCATTCATCGGAGGTCGTGTAGGACGAACATTGTTTGCTTTTACGGGAATTCCACTAGTTCTTGCTCGCGGAATTCCACTTAGTTTATTCACTTTACTAAGTAGCTTTGAGTTATTGTATTTCCTGTTATTATGTTTACTATTATTTGGCATTCCAGAACGGATACAAGCTGCTAGCATTTCATCTTCATTCTCTTCCGATTCAGACATCTGTTTGTTTTCAGCAGACTCATCCTGAGAATTTAACTCCTAATAATAAAAAAAGTCTAATCAATCAAAAGTTAATGAATTAAATATTTTTATTTATACCTGTGATTCATCATATGAATTTTCATTATTCATTTTTTGTCTCATATCATTTAATTTATCCGCAGTGTCATCATAAATAGGAAGCGAACTCAAACTCGTAGCAGTTGAAAAGCCATTGGGTGTGTCCTCAGTTGCGTAAGCTCTGATTGTGTCGGCGGCGAAGGGATCGCTATTGCTTTCCTTTACATCCGTGGATGATTTTGATGGGAAATCAATGTTGTCCTTGATCCTTTTTGGACTGCACGGCATTGTCTGACTAGGCGAATCTGGCAAATCGCTTGGCGAAAGTGCACCACTAGCTCTACGACTGAATTAATAAAAAATATTTTAATATAATTTACTCATTTTCTTTTTAAAAAATTAATAATCAAATACCTGAAATCACTAACTACAGAACTTCGATCGTCATGAATCGAATTCTGATCAAAACTGCTTAATGAACCCAAGGAACTACAGCGAGAAAACATAAGAGGCGTCTCCTCTGCAACGTTCCCATCGCCAAAGGATACGCTTTTCACTGCCAAATAAAATAAAATCCACAATAAGTTTTGTTGAATAATTTTATTTTAACTTCAACTTCTTACCTTCTTTAATTTCCTTGCATTCATTTCGCACAGTCGTTTGCTTATCTCCAATGCATTTTTCTGGACAATCATCTTTCAAATCGACTTCACCAATTTCAATTTCCTTATCTCCACTATGAAGACTACTCAAAGAACTAACACGTGAGAAACATACAGGTGTTCCTTCAACGCAATAAGAAACAGGTTTTTCCTCAGTCGAGAAGCCACATTCACTCTTCGGGTTCTTTTCCAAAGGCGACTTTTCCCTCATTTCTCTTAAATCAGATAGGGAAGTTGCATTGGAAAAATTCAAAGGTGTTCCTTCCATGCAATAAGTGGTCATCGTATCATCATGCACTGAGGGCTTCTTGTCAGGAAATGTGTTTGGGTAATAAGCAGGCTTGGGTGCAGGTGGTCTGAAATGGTCAGTTTCATCATTTTCTTCATGGTATCGTAAACTGTAATTGGTAGGTTGATCTAGGCTTTCTAAATCATTTTCAGCGTAAGCAGAATAATGTTTAGTTTCATCGCCATCTTGTTTGAGAGATATTTCATTGATCCCTTGCCATTGTCGATTTGTTTGCTTGTTGGTAACTTCAGGTTGGGTTTTATCTACTCGCTTTTTATCACAATTATCAACCTTTGGAGAAAAGCCATCACCAAGGTCGTTATCAGTATACTTCGAGTTGTATTTTTCACGTTCTTCCTGCGCTGAAAATTCGTTCGAATTTCTGCTGCCAAGCTTATTAGAGAAGTCGGAGTATTTATCGTATATATTATGAGATCTACCGTCGCTTGAGTTTGCATCTGGGCCATGTTGTGTCGCCATAAAAGAATTATAAGACAATAAATTTTTATCGCCATTCGGCCCAGTAAATTTCCGTTCCAAATTAGTACTCAAACTGTCTTCAAGTGCAACTTGTCTGACCACTTCTTTCATAACTTGGGCAATGCGGCTCGATTCTTGAGATGTGAGGCCAGCTTTTCCTAAGTTATTGTAGAAACCGTCAGTTGACTCTTGTTGCCAACCACTGCATTGGCTTTCATCAGCCACTTTATGAATCATAAATTCCCCATTTTCCGATTGGCTTAATACTAAATCGGAATGGGTAGTGTCTTTGTTGCCTGACTGACTTACGTATCTTAAACCTGTACTTTCCACGCTATTGTATAATCTATTATGATGATGAACGTTTTCTGGCAATACATATCGAGAATCAATTCGATGAGTTGGGCTTGATTTGGGACTGTCTATGTTATCACACGTTTCAGCCAAATTTTGGTCTATTTCGGCTTCAAGTGCTCTCTGCTTGCGGACAAGAAGTGAAGGGACGTTTGACTTTTGTCCGTCGATTGTACCCGGAATGGCCATGGCCATTCCTTGAGGTTTAGCTGCTAAAAGGTTTTTCAAAGCTGCAGAACTTCCCATGGCTATCATTTTATGCTTGGAATGCACTAAATTGCGCAGCATGCTAACGGCCCCCATTTCCCAGAGTGTTTGTTGATCTTTCACACAACGAGCCGATAAGTTCCAAAGCGTTCCGCATGCATTACTAACGATTGTCAAACTGGATGATCGTAAATGTTGCAATAAAACTTGTAAGCATTGGTGCTGCCTTAAGACCTCTCGATAATCTTCTCGTAATGCAATCTGACTTGAGATGTTACGAAGTATTCCACCCCCGTTTTCAATTATGGCTAACGTTCTGGATGTGCTTTTGTACGTTAAAGTGCTGACAAGAAATTCTAATGCACCATCAACAGCACAAATGTCAGATTTATTTGCACTGCAGTGAGCTGAAAGATTCCACAGTGCTGACAAAATACTCTTCAATGTCGATTCTTTTTTCGCTTCCATAGCAGCTTTCATTAATGTTGTCACAGCTCCAACTTCACGAAGGTTTTTCTTACTGGCAACGTCAGCCCGCCAGGATAAATTTCGAAGTACACTTGAAACAACCTGAAATTCATAATTTATTACAGTGACGCCAAAATAAAAATCATAAACTTTATACCTGTCGTAAATCTTCACTTGGCGAGTGCAATTGCGCAACTAAAGCACGCATAAATGATTTAAACGAGCAGAGTAATGCTTTATTAGTGCCATCTCCAAACGTTAAATTCGTTAGTGCCATGCCAGCATAGCGACGGGAGGTGACGCAATATTGATCATTTGTGTTACCATGAACAGCGTAATCTACTTCAATTAATTCTGCAATTGCCTGAAGGCCACCTGTAAAATTCGGTAAAATTAAGCGTTTTAAATATCTTTATTATAGATACACTTTAAGCGTACCCAGTTGACACATAGCATGCCTGTGCTCTTCGTCAAAAGATAATTTCATTAGGGCAGCCATTGCGGGTCCTGGATGCTGTTCCATTGTATCTAAAATATTAGAAAAAATATTATGTATGGTGTTTACCAACGAAATGTAATTGCCGAATTTACTTTCACTGCTGGCATTATGCTCTTCATCGCAACTTAAATCGGCATTATCTTGTAAACTATCACAATAATCACGAATTTGCTCTAAAAGCCTTAAAACCCGTGCTTCACGTCTCCCACGTTTGTCATCAGGATGTGCGTGTACAATATTGTGCAATGCTTTGCTGGCTCGCATTCTCACTTCTCGATTCGAAATGGAGTCGTTACCGCTTGAGTCTTTCTCACCACCATAAAGCAGCTGAATTAACAATGGCATGCACCCTGTAAGTAACATTTAATTTAATAATTATATAAATTATTTTACTTCGGGGTCAAAATGGTACCAGATTGCCTCATTGCTACACAGCTGTCCTGAGAACTAGACATAGCCAAAAGGCGTTTGCTCATGTCCTCCTTGTCATGTGATCCAAGTAATGATAACAGCGAATAGACAACTTCAACCTATCATAAAATTTTTAAAAATTTGTCGAATTGACGTTTTAAAATTGTTTTACCTTTGTTCCAAGCTGATGCGTATGAGCTCTACGAGCAGAGCAACTTGAATTCATGCTGGAAGTAAAGCTCATCACGCTTGATGTTTCTTGATTAGTTAATGCAAGGAGACTTGAATTCATTTCTCCAATGGTGCTGGGACCGCTGTGCCACAATGCTGCTGGTAAAAAATTAAAAAGGGTCAGAAGGCATCTCTATGAAATCTTTAACAGAAGATTCACAAATAGACATTTCCTCTTTTGTGCGCGGTCTCAAATCGTGACTAAAGACGCTCCAACTTTGGCTTGATGCCAAAAGATTACATCACCAACAAAATATTAGAAAAAAAGTAAAACCACAGTTAACAGTACCTTTTTCCAAAGGCCAAGTTCCAAACGCTGATAAATTGTTATCACCATTGGCATGCCCGTTTGATGAGGCACAATCGGCAGGGAATAACTCAATAGTTGTTTGCGTGGCGCTTGTAGTCATGTTCGATGATCTGTTACTCATAGGGCTAATGCAATTCTAATTTGCAAAAAAAAAAAACATTTTTGTATAGTTACATCTTGAAATACTTTAAAACCTTACCACGTTCTCTTTGGATTCGGACTCGCCACTTTCAACGTTATTTCGAATATTAACAAACTGTAAATAATATACTTAAATGTCTATTGTTTCTAAATGGACAATTCTAATGGTAACTCACCCTTTGGGTTTGCTCACGTAATTTGTTGATTTCTTTATCAATCAACTGCAAATTTTGAGCACGAACTTCGTAACGATGGAGGACATCGTTATTAGATCCAAATTTTTGCTGCATAGTCTCGCGCAATCGACACGCCTCCTGTTCCAGTTCACGACTAGCGCCTTCATTCTCAGCTGTGTACTGCAATTACAATATAATTTTACTTAAATGCCATAAATAAAGACGTTAATCATCCATGTACAAAAACAGTTTATCTTATGAGATCAGTAACATATTGCAAAGTTAAAAATATCTTTTAAAAACTTCTTACATTGTCTTTAAGAGGTAAAGTGTGTTGCTGTTGTTTCAGCTTCTCCACTTGATTCATATACCACAATCGTTCTTTTTCTTCAGAGTCAATTTCATTCAAAATTTTAACCCTAAATGATTAAAGTTATATAAAAAAAAGATTCTTTAATTTTTAAAATCAATTACCTTTCATTGTGTAATTCTTGAAGCATGGTTTGTATGACCTCGTAACTCGGTTTGTATTCGCTTAAAAAATTCATCAAAGGACCGTCAGAATATTTGGATTTAGTAGACTGAAACGATGTTGTCCACGTACTTCTATTATTTTGGAAATGCCCATTAAGAGTCATTTCTGGAGAAAAAAATTACCATCCTTCACACGTTTTATCGTATATCAAATTACATTATAAATTAAATTCCCACACTCGACAAAAAAATTACGAACTACAAGTTTTCATTAAAATCTAGCCTCTGATCATCGACTCAACCTAAATGCTTTTCCGTGACGAAATGGGGGTTTTACGCTTGAGAGTTCGATCTGTTTTAAAGATGATGGAATTCAACGCCAGGTTAGTCTCTAATCCCTTCGTCTGCCCTTCCTACGGCCCCTAGCAACATCCCATTCATAACACAAGAAAATGTCAGCTCGACAAACATAATTTTCCCAAAGATCGATATATAAACTCGGTTCATACTAGCGTTCTTGGTAAAAATAAAAGCTATCATAAATTCAGTGATAATCTTACCATTTGAATTTTGATCTGGCAGTTGTTGTGGTGCTAGATTAGAGGCAATTCCATCGCTTCTATTTTCAAGGTCTCGTTGCATGCTCTTCTGAAGATGAGCCAACACGTCCTTCATGCTGGAAGCATCGCTTTCTGTATAGTTAATCTCAAGTGGCTGCAATTGTCATTTCATTCCTGAAATTTCCACGCCCAAAACAAGAATTATAAGTCCACAAGACAAAGCAAAAAAATTAATAACTTAAATGTTGCCGATAGTAACTAACTCTAAAGCTATTACGTAAATTAAAAGATCCACCCACAATTAAAAGCTTATTTCTTGTTCTTGTTCTAGCGATGCTTATTGATGGATTTGGTGAGTCAACCCGGTGATCGCGGTGGGCGAAAACGTGCATCACGTAAATTGTATGACTCAATTCGTGAATTCCAAATCTCAATCGTTTTAAAATTTTTGAGATAAAATCATGTACCAAATTAAAATAAGTAATGTTACCAACTACGCTGCCTTGGTAAAATGAAAAACAGTAGTGAAAAGCTTCCTTTTAAAAGCTAGGGCCACCTGCGATCTAAAATAAAACTGTGGATGACTCATCGTTGGGAGAGGATAAGTGAAGCATCCATCGACCATATCCAAAATGATTATTGTCAAAATGGATTCTTTTATTAACTTGTAAAAAACAGTGCGAGCGAAAATTACCTAAAAAAATAATAAGTCTTATATAAAAATAGACTTAATCATATCCGGGTGAATTATTTTCAATAATTCTAAAATTGGTTTTAGGAAAAATGTAGCTCTTTTGCTTCTTTGGCACGTGTTTATGAATTACGTGTTTAAAATCTACGCTTACAAATTAGATCAGGATTATTTTATTGGTTTATTATCTCACTATTAATTGAATAAAATAAAAAATAAATGATGCAAACATCTATTATTACATTTTTAAACGTGCATGTGCGTTGATAAATTAAATTAACTAACCTGCGTTGAAAACGTTGGAGATTTTACACCTTGATCACCATTTCTTGGATTAACTCGTACGAAAACAAACAACGAAAATGGAGACGGCTGAAATTTCGGAGATCACTGCAAAATAAATTGACAATTGATTTATAGGAGTGGCGCATGGTTTGTTTGGTTTTGTCGTGTATTATAGTGTGAGTTATAAATTTGTTTTGCTCTCTTAAACATTATCCGGATTCTTTTAAATTTCGAACCTTTTCAAAATAAAACATTTCACACAAGATATTCCATAGATTGGAAGATGGAAATAAAATTCGTCTGGTGGTATTTTTTTCTCGGTAGAAGCCGAAACACAACAAATCAAGCCATCAACCAGACTGTTTTTGCATGGTTTTTACTGACAATATTATCACTGAAATCTTCTCAGTAAATTCAATGTTTTTCTTTAGCATGCTCTGCGTAATTACATAGTAAAAACAAGGATGTGAATTACCTTGAGTAGGCGGTAGTATTTTACGAAATTCGAGGAGTTGATCTTACAAATGGTGGACATAGACACTGCTGCAGAGAAACCGCATTTGATGACGTCACTGTACTTCCTATTTGGGTCTGGTTCTGGTTCACCCTTAAGGAGGAGCGAGGTAGCATATCTGGAATAAGGCAAAATAAACGTTAAAAATGTTGTAAAACTATAGCTTATAATTGCTTTTTTTTTTACTAAAGGGTTTACAAGGAAAAACTTTGCTCACAACATTTTAAAAAATTCGATTTCAAAATTGATTTTCTGTTGAGGTCAAACGAGGTCATTTGATTTGTTTTCATTCTGAAGGTGTGTAGTCTAAAGATTATTTAAAACATTTATGCAGTGTTTTATTAAAAATTGCAATTTACCACCCGTTTTTACCGCGCGTTTTATATTAAAAGTGGTAAAATTAATTTTTTTTAATTCCAGTCTTTTGAATTTTAACGCATTTTACATTCAATTTTTGATCTTCCGGTTTGGTCACAATTCTGTATTATTTGTAATATGCTTAAATTTTCACATCAGCTTCCTCACTTTCCAGTCGTTTAATCCTAACGATAGAACGCTTACCGCCATCTATTGCTTACATACAGCACTAATCTTAAAAGTGTCATTTTATAAAGGAATTCTGTTTTCACCGGTTTACGGTTTGCAAACGCAACAAAATCGATTTTTGCTTCTTCTCACAGAAACTTGTATTTGTGTACTCAGCTGTAATCCAGTACCCTTCAGTCATTTCTGTAACAACTTTAATGAAGAATAAGAAGCCTCCTGTGTGTGCGACAACAACTTTAATGGAGAATAAACAATTGTCAAATACAAATATACCATGTATCAGTAATCGAACTTGTATTGATTCAACTTTAAATTAAGTTTTAACTGTTGCTTCATCTGCAATAATCATAAAACCTGTATAGTAGTTATAAAAGATCTCCCGTAGTATAAATAATTGAGTTAGTGGTTTTAACAGTAAATATAAGTTCCTTAAAATTGTAAATCAATAAGTGACGTCACCTATTACAATTTCGATCTCCGTTGTTAAGAACGCGTGTACTAGTATTCAACTTGCAGCCGTTCTATCCGGTCGTAAAACACCTTCTCAGCTAGGCATCATTTTTCAACTGAAGTGACAAAAAAATTAATAGATTTACTGTCAGCATGAGCAATTTTGTGCAATATTGACTAAACCAATTTAGACTAGTATGTCTGGAGAAGTGTCTTCTTCTACATTACCTGCTGACACCAACTTAACAGTTGTACCCACACAATCAGTTAATGAACCAGGGTCTGATGCTCTCACACCAGACGACGCAGCATGGATTGTCACAAACTCATTCATCATCTTTACAATGCAAACAGGTGAGCGAAGATTTTTTTTTTTTTTTTTGCTGTATATTTGACTAACTTTTGTGTAAATAGGTTTTGGTTTACTGGAATCTGGATGTGTTCACAAAAAAAATGAAATTAACATTATGGTCAAAAATGTTGTTGATATTGTTTTGGGTGGATTCACATATTGGGTATTTGGATATGGATTAAGCTTTGGAGACGGCCCGTACACGACACCTTTTGTTGCTGTTGGAAGTTTTCTTCTAGATGCAGAACCAGAGAGATGGGGCACTGTTTTTACAACGTTTTTTTTCCAAGTAAGAAATATTTGTTTCCATCCACAAGTTAAGGCTATTAGCATTACATTCCCAGCTCAAAAATTGTACAAGTCAGTTGTGCAAGCGGATTTTAAGGACAATGCCCAATTGCAATGCGAAAACATGATATGTCTAATCGGCTTAATCCTAATTATACCAATTGGCCCATTATCCCACTGCCCATTACTTTTTGAGCTGGGTTGATGTTCTATTGATCAATATTGTTTTTCAGTTGTCATTTGCCACCACTGCAACTACAATCGTGTCAGGTAGAGTATTAGCAAGAGTATGTATACTCTTGGTATTAGAAACTACTTTAATGGATTCACAAAACGACTAATTTGATTTCAAATTACAGGAGCAATGGCTGAAAGATGCAATTTTATCGCTTATTGTATTTATTCTCTTCTTAACACCCTTGTGTACTGCATTCCTGCCGGGTGGCTATGGGGCAATCACGGATTCTTAAAGACTTTAGGCGCTGTAGATATTGCAGGTTCTGGTGGCATTCATTTAGTAGGAGGTGTTTCTGCATTGGTGTCAGCAGCAATGCTCAAACCAAGAGCTGGTCGTTATGATAATGGAACGGCATCTGCGCCTTTAGGAGACCCCATTACAGCAATTCTTGGCTTATTCATTTTGTGGTTAGTTATTCATCCTGAGATATCGTGCCCTACAAAAAACACCTTTTAAGTGTAACCTTGTACTATGAAAATATATTTATGCGTTTATTGTACAGTTAAAAGGTACAGTTAAAAGGTGTGCCCATGAAGACACGATTCTTATTGAGTTCAAGGTTAATCTATAAATTGATATTCAGTAGGAACTGGCCTAGTAAAAACACTTTCATTATTCATTTAGTAGTTAAAGTCACGTGATTTAGAAAATAGATCAGTACTAATTAAATATACAACATGGGAACTGTACTGTCTGCACTATTATATAAATGGTTTTTTAATTCTAGGTGGGGCTGGCTAAGTTTTAACTGTGGCAGTGTATTTGGCATAAGTGGATACAAATGGAAGTTTGTGGGACGGTAAGCCAATAAGAAATTTTATTTTTCCCAATAAATCTTTTACGTTTCTGTTTGCATTAGGGCGGCAGTTGTAACCATATGCGGAAGTTTTGGTGGTGGCTTTTGGGGAATGTTTTTAAGGTGAGGTTTTACATTTTTTAATGGAACATCAATGTGATTCGTGCAATTCAGTTACTTTCAGAAAAATAGAACTTTTGACGTTTCATATCTCATAAATGGAGTTTTGGCTGCTTTGGTCTCAATAACAGGTATGTGGTAATTGAATTTTAAAATCTTTATAAAAGATATTTTTAATACAGCTGGATGTGCGCTTTATCATCCTTGGGAAGCGATAATTATTGGCCTAATCGGAGCAATTCTTGCTTTGGCTGGAATCCCTTTGGTCGATTACTTTCGTGTGGATGATCCTGTCGGAGCTGTTGCCGTCCATGGCCTGGGTGGCTTGTGGGGTCTTTTGGCTGTGGGACTTTTTTCCGAAGACGATTCGAAATGGAACGGTTTTACGAATGGTCGGTCAGGACTCTTCAAGAAAGGTGGTTTCTACTTCTTCGGGATCCAGCTATTGGCGGCTGTATGCTTAGCAGCTTGGAGTGGTCTTTGCTCCTTCACTTTACTTTTCGTAAGCGAAAAATGTCATAAATATGTTGACAGGAAATTTAATCGATTTTAATTGTTTAGTTAATAAATTTAGTTGTCCCAATTCGAATGACTGAGGAAGAAGAGTTGCTAGGAGCTGATTATTTGGAACACGGAGTAATGCGAGATCCGGAAATTGTGGCGTTAGCAAAAGAAATCGAAGAACGGAAAAAACAAGCAGCTAATAAACAACGAGAGATTTTTACAATAACTGACAAAGATAAAAACGGCCTGGAAGACCAAAACTACATCACCAATGGTGGTAAAATCCTTAACCTCAAATCCCGTCCAACCTCTGCTATAGGAATCGGAAGTACAGTGGCACCAGCTGCGAGAAGAAGTCGAAAAGCTTGGATGATCCACTGACTCATAAACGTCTGCAATATATTTTGTACAATTTGACAGATAAACAAACATTTTCACTCGCGCATGTAGTAAGGTCATTATTGTGATGAAATGTAAAACAACATTTTTTTTCAGGCAGATTGTTTTCTTTGTAACAATAAAAATTATTTAGCAACACGCACTATTGATTGGTATGCAAATTGATTGTTTTTAATCCAAAACGAAATAATTAATTCTATAGCCTTAATATGTCACGTTATTTTCTGTGACATGTCTAAAGAAATATCAGAAAATAACATAATGATGAAAAAGGAAGTTAATCTCTTAATTTACGTCGTGCGATTTATTAATCACATGTTTCCTTATTATCAACAGTTCCGTCACGTGACATAACAAGTGCGCAATAGAAAAATCTGAACTCCGTGACTCATGGCACGGAATATCCAATAGAGGCGCTTTAGTTATATAGTGCTTTGCACCCGGCCCCAATCAAAATATATACTTAAATGCACACGGCACTTAAGTTTTGCGCCCGATGCGCGCACTGTTTGAAATCAGTTTGCACACGACACCAATTTGTAGTGCTTAAAACGCCGTTACCGACCATCAGGATCATCACTCCGACGACACTGAAAAATATTCAGTAAACAAACCACAGGAAGAAAATCCAGAATAATGGCTGACGCTGCCGCTGAAGGTGAGTTAAAGACTTTTTTTTCAAAAGAACTTAGTATTTTATTTTAGAAAAAAAAAATTTTAAGCAATTTTAACATTGTTTTAATTTTTACCTGTAGGATCCAAAAAAAGTTGTGGATGTTGCAAATGCGATCCATGCAAATGCGATCCTTGTAACTGTTGCAAATGCTGTGAGCATTGTCCAGGACACAAGTCCGTCTCTTGTTGTAAATGCAAGGACTGTAAGTGTGCCGAAACGAAAGGAAAATGTGATTGCTGTAAATGCTGTGACGACTGCAAATGTACCGCTGACAAGGATAAGAAGGATGAAGGAAAATCATGCTGCGGTGATAAAGAGGGTTGCGGAAAGCGATGTGGCTGCTGCAAATGCTGTGGCGCTTGCAAGTGCAGCAGCAGTGAACGTGGAAGTTGCTGCAAATGTTGCAAGAGTTGCCATTGTTAGACGTCTGAATAATCAAGGTCTGATAATATTATCATTTTACTGTGATTATATTCTAATCAGAAATAGCTGCTGTAAATGATTAAAGTGAAATTGTTTAAAAATTGATTTCACTTATTATAAAATATTTTTTTTTCTAAACTTGTAATGTAATAAGAAAAATTTTTTGTGATTTTTTTGTCCAAATAAATAACTTTTAATATCAAAAATCTCATTTGTGACTACTCTCACTCAACATGTATCATCCTATCGCTAACGATTATGTTATTGTATTTTTCTTTCACTTAAATTACTACATTTTTTCCTGACGCTTTCGGTAATTAATGAGCCATTTAATAATTACGGTTCATTAACATTTTGCATTGTTCTACGCATTGGGCGTGCGCAGTGTAATATAATCAGTATAGCTTTGAACACCGGTCTCTCTCTAGCAATTCACTACAAGTCAGCATAAGAGAGACCAATTCAGAGTAACCACGTAAGAAGCGCTTTCAACCATGCTACACCAGTGGTTGAGATATGAATTCTGGTCCATATGTTGCTGCAGGTGATAGTCTGATATCTGATGCAGTAACGGAACCGGTAAAATCTGAGCCATCGCAGTCAGTTATGCTTGCTAACGTTGGTAAACGACAGAAAGTTATTATTTATGCAGTTTGCATTTTTGTTTGCTATTTTTGCTATGGTATTTTACAAGAAAAAATGTAAGTTGATCTAATCCTTATCGTACAACATTGTAATTATAATTAATTAATTTTTAAAGCACACGAGGAACTTATGGTGATAAGGACCATGCAGAAAGATTTCAAAGCACCATGGCTTTGGTGTTTGTGCAATGTTTGGTTAACGCAATCTACGCTAAAATAAGTAAGAAAATATTAATATGTTATAATTTATTTTAATGTTATTTTATTTTTTAGTTATGGCAATGACTAGTAATCAACCGACAAGAGACACAACAAAAACGGTTTATTATGCTCTAGGTGCTTTTACTTACGTCTCAGCTATGGTCTGGAGTAATGCAGCGTTAAAACACGTTAATTATCCAACACAGGTAATTTAACAAATTAATAATATTTTAATAAATTAATAAATTGCATATTTTATAGGTTGTTGGAAAGTCTTGTAAACCAATTCCGGTAATGGTTTTAGGAGTTCTAATTAGCCACAAAAGATATTCACTTCAAAAATATTTATTCGTTTTAATGATTGTTTTGGGTGTGGCGTTATTTTTGTATCAGGACAAGAAAGGTGCTAATTCAGGCGCTCTCTCATTAGGAATGGGAGAAATATTATTGGTATATTTACAGACCAGATATTGACTAACAGTTTTAAGTTACCATCTGTTTTTAAATTTATAGTTATTATCACTAACCATGGATGGATTAACAGGAGCGTTTCAAGAGAGAATGAAATCTGAGCATCAAACAAAATCGGGTCCAATGATGCTTAATATGAACATGTGGTCCGTAATTTTTTTAGGAATAGGTAAATTTTAGTTAAGGTAGTCTAATCAAACAGAATTAATATTAGTGTTTGGCAGCAATTGTATTCACCGGTGAAGTAGTCGAGTTCATTTCATTTGTTCAAAGACATCCATTTGTGATCTATCAACTTTTAATATTAGCTGTAGCAAGTGCATTGGGGCAGGTAACACCTCAACTCATGAGTTATTGTAATTAAATTTACAGCGATTATTACATTTCAGTTTTTTATATTTTTGACTGTAACCGAGTTTGGTCCATTAACGTGCTCCATTATCACTACGACAAGGAAGTTTTTTACAGTTTTAGGATCTGTGATTATATTTGGAAATCTATTAAATGCTCGACAGTGGTTTGGAACTACGCTAGTTTTTACAGGTAAAGTTACACTATTTTCTTTATTCACTATGTCATTTACACTTATCGCTTTTCAGGTTTAGGACTAGATAGTGTATATGGACATTAATTTAAAAAAATGTTGAAATTGAAAATATCCTTGTGTGTATTTATTTCTGAGACATTTAAACAGACAGAAAAATTATATACAATTCTGTACCGTTTTAATTAATTATTTGATATTAAAATATCGGTGATTTTTGATCCTTTTGAAATTCCTAACCGTACTACGTCACACAAACAATACATTGGCGTAAAGTTACTAATAATTGGAAACTAAGGCAACTCTTAATAAAGTTAATTCAAATTTACACATGGATAGCGAAGGGGTTAGAATGGTTTTGAAATATTGGAAATCAGTTATAGAAATACTATTTCAAATAAGTTATAAAGCCGGAAAACGATCAGCTATGGATTTGGAGTTTTTGCAGGTATACTGAAGAAGTTTAGACGACTATTAAAGTAAAACTCAATTCATTTATTTAGAAAGATGGGCCTGTGTACACTGATTCAGGATCACTTATCTATAGTAATTTGAAAAGTGTAAAGAGTGACTGGGATGTTGTAGTTGATGAAAAGGATGATCCTAAAAGCAGATTTCAATACAGTAATTAATTTTAAGGGATAAATTTTATTATTACGTACCCAAAAAAATTTTAGGCAAAAAACAGACTGTGCTTGAAGCGATTTTGCTTGCTATATACGTGATATGCCTGCTTGTTATATTCTACTTATTTGCCTGTGCCCTTACGCTTTTTGGATATGCAAGTCAGTTAATGGCAGCCCACATTATAAGTATGCTGTATTAATAACATTTAAAAAAATCTACAATTTTTACACATTTAACTGTTCAGGTGCTATATTTTTTAAAGCAAACCTTTTAAAAAATCCATTAGTGGGTGTTTCTATTGGAAATCTTATATCCGCATTAATTCAATCCACTGATGCGTGTTTGCGACTGGTTCTTTCCCTGTTAGATAATGATAGTATGTGTGAGTTTGTATATACAACCATAACTGTTATTTTTTTAATTTTTATTGCAGAGATTAGTCATCAAGATTGTGTTCCTATAATTTTTGGCATTAATATGGGTAATACAATGCTATGCGTTGTGATTGCTGTCACTCTTATATATGACAGACATGCATTTCGACGAACTATTGGTACTGCAATATTGACTACATGCTTTTACTTCTGGGCTGTTTTAATTTTATTGCCTATTGAAAGAGTAACTGGTATTTGCTATTTTTTTCAAAAAAAAAAAAAAAAAAGCAGAAAAACTAATTTATAAATATTTAGGATTTCATTACCACATAGTTGAGAACTTTATAAAAGTGGTACTGGTACCTAAGTTGAATCCCATACACTACGATTTTCTTGGAGTGCAATCAGTAGTAAAATTTTTAATTGATGTAATGGTTGTACACTTTTTATCATTGGCCGTTTGAAAACATATTTAAAATTTGTAGATTGACATAAAAAAATGGGCGCAATTGGTTAACCGTAATCACTCAATTCAACATGTAGAATCGATTGTCAGACGTTACTGTCCAGAAGCTAAATCAAACAGTAATGTAGAGGTGCAAAACGAATGTAATGCAAAAGGTAATGTTTTAGATTTTATTTTAAAACCTTTTATAAACATGCAGGTGATTTTGTATTGGATTTTCAAATACCAGACATACCTCAAGGATTAGTAATGGCAATTGTACTAATTCCAGTTATATGTGGGTTAGCATTTTTAATAGTGAATTGCGTAAAATCGACAATGCAGTTTAAAGCTGCAAGGAAAAGCCGTCAGTTTCTTTCCTCATTTCGAGTAAAAACTTGCTCTTATGGAGGGTTTGCGGCAATTACTGCAGGCTTTTTCGTTGAGTTTATATTTACTGATTCTCAAAGTGTCTTGACCTTTATCTGCCTTTTAGTTGGAGCTAAATATATTTCTTTTGCTCTAGCTTACCCTTTTATTTTAGGAGTTAATTTAAGTTTCTCAGTGATAATGGTTTTGAGAATTTCATCTGAATTTGGGCTCACTCATAATGTCTTGTTTATCACTTTAATCAATTTATTATTTAATATGAATGGCATTATAATTCTCTATGCAATTCCATGGCCTCGATTGCCACTACTAAGTGCAGAATATTTAGGAGATCATGGTTATATTCATAGACTATTTTGTATTCTTTTAATATTTCTTTGGTTTATTGTAATACCTCTTACCATTATTTTACTAGCTTATGCTAACGTAGCGATTCTTGCAATGGTAACAGTACCCATTTTCATTTTTATACTTATATCAATTCTTATTTGCTTTATGCAAATTGCTTGTCCTGAAACGCTACCAGAATTCATAAGAAATTGGTCATTTATGCCTATTTGGTTGAGATCATTAGAACCTTATGAAAACTGTTGTAAGTTTAAAGGATTCAAAATACTGCCACCAAAAGAAATTGAATCGTCCACTGATGTTTATCAATACATGGAGAGTAAACCAGGAGAATCAATTTCTGTGGTTATGAACAGAATAAGAAAAGAGAGTGTTTTTCAACCAACCAATGTACTTTTGAAACAAGCGGTGGATACAACTGGCACTCAGTTTTCTATGAGCAAATTAAACAACAAAAGAAAACGAACAGTGTATCCAATACAACAACTCGTAGTCGATGAAATATCGTCATCAGAAGGCACATTAATTGAAAAGTATACACCATATCCTAGTGGTGCGGCGACACCATTACATTATAAGCATGACTCTATAGGAAATACGTCAGACTCAAGTAGTGTTAAAATATTAACCCCTTATGCGACTACAAAATTTAGAGTTCACCAGCGACAGAAGACTCGAAAACCTTCGGAAGAGACATTAAATGCTCAAAAGTTACACAAAGAAAGTGGTGAAGGTGAATCGTACATTTCTGTAAATGAAGATGCAGAAGTAATTGAAGATTTGGAAGACACAGAGGCCAAATCGTACAATCCGTACAAAAAAGGTTATAGATCAAAATATGATAACACAAAATAGTATGTGGTTTATGCGATCACAAGTTTGGCAGTTTACAAAATGATTGTGGACGAAAGTTGTACGGTACATTTTTGTTTGTAATAAAAAACTTTGTATAACGCTTTGTATATTTTTTTTAAATATATTATGGCTAACATGATAAATATTTTATAAAGGCACGGCATAAAACTATAGAGCTAGCAAAAATAATGACAAATATTCACATTTTTGAATTAAATGTCAGAGATTCGTTAATTGTTATCTCGTTTACGACTGATTTTCTTCGACTTGTCATTGGTTTTTGGAGGAGGTGGAGCACCTGCAGCCATATGACGTCCGTAAAGGCTATTAGAAAGGAATCTGTTGTAAATGAGTTTTTTTAAGGGGGGAATGACTTACTATTTGTAGGTTTCAGTTCTGATGTAATCTATTACATGTGATGTTCCAACCATAAGTTGATCAGCAATAGGTGGCACCCAAGGATTATTCTCCATTTTCAATACTTGTTTGTGACCAATTAGATCCAAATTGCCTAATTCGGATTGAAAAAGTGTAATATGAAATGTAAAACAAAACTAAATTGCAATACCAATTTCTGGGGGCAAAACTGTAAGTCGGTTTCCTTGAATATGCAGTTCTCTTAGTCGAGTTAATTCACCAATTTCCTTGGGAAGGGCAACAAGATCGTTGTCACGAAGCCCTAACTAAATTTCAACACATTAGTACAAACTTCTATTAATCCGGTATAATTTATAACTACAATTTGCAGATTTTTCAAGTTTCCAATTTCTGGTGGGATAGTTTCGAAGTCATTATCGCACATATACAGGGCTCGTAATGTTTCTAAATATTCCAAAGCAGAGCTAGTTTCACAATACATTAGCGAAGGCTACTTTTATTAAAACTCACCCATCATAAAAAAGTTTCCTGGAAGACTCTTCTCATTTAAGTTATTATAAGTTAAATCCAACACTTCCAATACAGGAAAGGCACCAAATCCTCGCGGCAGTGAATAGAGGCGGTTCATTCTGCAATACAGAAAAACTATTAATTATAACTCACGCGCGTTATTACTTTGGTAAACGTACCCCAAGTTTAAAATTTTTAATTTTGGCATCGATGAAAGAGATGTTGGCAAATCCTTCACAATAATAGACAAGAAAAATGTATATACATTTCCATCGCAAATTATAAATTGTAATCCTTACATCAATTTGGTTGTTAAAAAAATTAAGGATTTCTAAATTGAGCAAGTTTGCTACCGCAGGAGGCACAGCTGCAAAGAGAAAATTACATTAACCTAAAACTGAAATTACTGCATCATTTAGGTTACGCACTTGTCAATCTGTTGTGACTAAGAGTCAGGCGAGTAATGTTATGCATTGACACTACAATGAAACACAAAAATTGTTTAAAGACTGTATGTTTGTAAACAACATATGCGGTTTAAAACCACGTGGGAATTGACAAATCAAGAGCAAAGGTTTTTCTTTGCGTGGGAAACAGGTTTAGGAAGGGCGTGCCCTGTACATTCGTCATAAGCAACCCTGTTTATGAACTCCTTTTATGGAAACGATCTGTTTCCTGACACTCCTAACTGACTGAGTACTTACTTAAACCAGTCATTTCTTCAAAATTCGCTATTCCTTTGTCGCTGAGGTCCAATTCAGGGTAATTAATGGCCCTCGCTTCATCGATCACCTTCTTTGCCTTCGACATCTTGCCGAGGTCTAAAGTCGCGCATGATACAGTCTCCGTTTGACGGCGCTCCATCGCTGACCGATCTCGAGACACTGGCGCGAGTTTAATGAGAAGTTACTAATTTTTTCACTAGATGGAGTGTTTTTCGTTAAGTTTACATTCTACCCACGTTTTGCTATTTGCTTTGTCCTACTTAGACATTGTTTTATTACGTAAGTTTAAAATAAGCCGCTCACTTTAGATTTTGTGTTACATACGAAAAACTTTATTTGACGTAAAAGAAAATCAATTTTATTAGGCTATATTTGCCAAATAATCGCGCACTTCTGAGGGGGTCAATCGTTTAAAACCTTGCTCATTACAAATGCCAATTTCAATGTTATCTGGAGTCATTTGCCCCTCAAACCCTTCTTTCAGTGTAAGAATTGCCGTATGCACAGCATCCTCAAGCTCAAGGTCCTCGTTGTACCTATTAAAATTTAAGAATTGTTGTTAAATGTTCTTCTAATATTACAATCTTGAACTTCAAACCTTTTTTCTAAAAATGTTTTCCCATTGATAAAATTTTTTCCCATAGCAGTTGCCTTCCATGGAAAATAGGCCCCCTAGCGAAAAATAAATTAATCATTTAAACTATTTGTAAGTTTTTGATTTGTTGTTCTTGAAATACATACAGAAGGATCGCATTGAAATAAATAGGGTTTCCCGTCATCCCACCCTACAATTAATAACGATACACCAAACGGACGAACTCCACTAAAAGATAAAATTGATATTGAAACTGCTCTTCAGCAAAAAATATTACTTGTTTAATACGAACCCCGACTGTGTAAATTCTTGCATAATATTAGCAATACGTTGCACGAGTTGGGCTGTGGGAATGGGTTCCTGATAAGTCAATTGATATTGCTGAGCCAACTTACGAGCACGGCGTACTAATTGCCTAAAATTTTCAAAAAAAGGTTTCTTGACTTTACTGAATTTGTTACTAAAAAATAAGACGTAAAACTAAATTTATACCGATAGTCTGGTCCCATTCCACTATAAACCATTCCAACATGTTTGGTAATGATTTCCACTTTATGCACACTGTGCTCCTCATGAAGAATAGACTTGTGTTTTTTCTCGGTAGCTAATACAACTCCATTTGCGGCCTTAATTCCAACTGATGGAGCACCGCTGGCCACTGCTGCTAAAGCATATTCGATCTGGACTAATTTCCCCGAAGGGCTGTAAAGGAAAATAAACAAAAATATATCGTGACTTGCAGTATTAATGAAACTTCAAATTAACCGAACACATATAAAACAAGTTGCTTCAACATTCTTAAAAATATAAGTTAAAATTTGCCTTAATTTAATGAATGTTGCAGCTTTTGTTTATAAAAACAATTAATTAAATATACCTGAATGTAGTCAAAGAGAAGCTGTATCTTTCAGTGGCCATGATGTATCTAGCAGTTTTAGATAAAACCTGATCCGAGGTGAGCGGCACAGTATTGGTATTGAGAAAACCTGAATAGGAAAACCGACAATTCAGTTCTGGGGAAAACCGAGTGATTGGTTTTCATCCTAATAACGAAAGCTTGCTGATATTCTTTAGGTAACATTGGAAAACAATCGTGAGTACAGTTTTGGGAATATACTCAGTTTTGTAGGGTTCACTTGTCATAAACTACGTTGTCAAACCAAGGATGTATATGAGATATGGTCAAACCACGGATACTCATCCTTGAGCTACGGTAGTTTAGTCCCTTTGCGTGTTGTAACTATAGTCGCAATGTTACTACGCATTTATTAACTGCCATCAAATAACACTAGGATATTTATATTTATATGAAAGATAATACTATTTGGGGTGTAAGAATCATTTTCAAGGTCTTTCACAGAGTTCCCGGTTTAGCAATACCTTCACGCGCTCGCGCATTTTATACTTTCCTTCTAACAGCTTAAATTTGTAAGACATATTTTATCCACCAAGCAAATCTTTTATTGCACTAAAACTAATCTCAACATTACCTCATTTTCTTAGATTAACATGCCAAATCTTCAGACCAATCAGAGACTATTGTCATTAATAAGTCTTGGTAAGAGTTAACTATTATTTGTTGAACCTTTTAAAATAATGCAAAATTATTTTTCAGGTCTAGTGGAGTCTGGTTTTAGTATATTTTTAATAACTTGGAGCATCTGGGCGATTTCTGAAAACAACTCGAGGGCCATTTTTTATTTCATTGTACTCTCTGGCTTTTACTTCTTATGCCATGGAATCTTGTCAGTTATTGGAGGGCAGAATGTAATTCGACACCGAGTTTTGATTATTGTTATGTCAATTATGGGTATATTTGCTCCAATACCTATCGCTATTATTACAATGGACACTGCAGTAGAGTACGGTGGTGCGCAAAATGATGATTGTAACCCTGATTTTGAAACGATGTTACCGAGACCTGCATGGTGTAATTATGTCGACTTATTGTTTGGAGTATTAGTTGTGCTGCCAGGCGTATGCTGTGGTTTGTGTGGAATACTGTCAATTATAGCGTGTTCTATTAGATGTCGCTGTTGCACGGCCTGCTACATTAGGGAAAATCCTGGCTTTATAATTCAGAGAGGACCAATTGCTGGAATTACTTTTGCGGATAGGGATCATTTAGCTGATTATGAGTTTGTGCCCGCAGTTAATCAGAACCTTGATAATAGTTTTACCCCTAACTATTACCCCGCTTAGATAGGGACCACAGTTTATATAGTGATGTAATTTCGGTTTATACTTATTCACACTTTGCGCAAAAAGGTTGCTTTTTCTATCAGTTGTAACTAGTTCATGATTAATTCATTTACTGTTAGCTGTTAGTTTTATTTATTTTTTTTGGATTAGAAATTTTGCTTAATTGCCTCACAGTTACTTATACAAACATAACTCGAAAATTCGAAACTTGAACAAAACATCAAGGGCGATAAGACTGGTGGGTTTTGATTAATACTTATAAGAAAATAATATTTTATTTTTTGTTGAGACTTACAGAAAAGCATTGCATTTAACAATTTTTCTCGCAATAATATAAACTCTGCGTTTCTTTGACAGGCTTAATATAAATAAGCACCAGAAAAAGAAAAACAGGGTTTAAATTGTTTTATTGTCACTTTGTTTTTTTTTCATTGTAGAGTACTTAAGTGTTTCGGATTAAAAAAGTTTACAAAAAATTATTGTAACGTTCGCATTTTGTCAATTACTACAGTATTGTGTATGAACAGAACACTTGTACAGATTATATACCATTCATAAGTAAATGTTGACAGAAAACTGCACACGGACAAGTATACATAGTATGCAAGCCTTCATCTAAGCCGAAGCTTGTTTAGCTAATAGCAAAAGAACAGACAAACAACGTTGTTTCTACAGGCTCTTGGTAATTATAAAGTAGCAAAAGTGTAATAAGGATCAAGATGCATGAAAAATAAATGACAACGTACAAAACTTTACCCATGGTTGAAATTTACCACTAGGTGGCACCATCTGGCGGACTCCTATCGCCTCGTCGTTATTCTCCATATTAACACGAGTATTTCGCGTAAATTACAGTTGAATTACAGTTGTATGACAGCAAATCACTCCACGCCTAAGCTACAACGAAGTTAATATAGCAAACTAAAACTCAGATAATTATGTATCTACAAAGAAGGGCACTTTTAAATTGTTTGGTTAGTTGCCTAAAATCTCGACTGGCAACATGGGAAACAAGAGCTGCTGCAGTATTAGGATTACATGGTATATCATCAGTTATATTATGGTACTTTTAATAAAATGATAGAAAATATTACTTTTTTACAGAAACATCGCTTGCCTTTGATATCGCAGAACGCAATTCTACAGGCGAAACAATAAAAAATGATAAATCTATTTTGGACGAATTATTCGACTCTGGATTTTTGTGGGGAGTACCTGTACGCCGCCGGACAATCGAAGTGCGCCATAGACGAATGCTTCACCCGTCTAAAGTTTATAAACTTAAAGGCAATATTATTACATGTCCTGTTTGTTATCATTTTCATGAAGCTCATACTGTTTGTGGTAAGTTATACTACATTTAATTTGCAATATCATATATTAAATTTAGAGATTTTTTTAGGTAACTGTTACCAAAAGGTGAAGGAGGAAACCGATGCTATGCAGGAGGCTATACAAAAGGAATTGAAGTGGGATCCAGTCGACAAAGAGGTAGCTATAGTTTACCAAAATGGAGACAGAACGCATTGCGAAGGGAAAAGAATAGTTGAGATAGAGAAGCCGCCACCCCAATGGTTTTCCAAAAATTTATTAACCAGAGCGTACTTGCCTAAAGAACCGAATAGAGATAATCAACCTCCGGAATTGTCGCAACCGAATGTAACAACTTTAGAAAAATAATTTTTTTGCTGTTGATAAAATTTTATCAAGTTTAAAGTTGAAAATGTAAAGTAACAATTTCAAAAATACAAATGCGGGTTACTTAAATTTGTTCACATTAACTTCACACGCAGAATCTTCAGTTTTCTGAAGACGAAACAACCTCATCGCATTCAGCAAAGATTTTGATCATAAAATTTATTCTATACTTAAGCGCGTCTGCTAACGCCGCATGAAATATGTGTATGTCCTCTTCATGTGCTACATTCGAGCATTCAAGCTCAAGAATCCAACTGCAGAAACGAATTGTATACCCATTCTCTTCTCTTACAAGTTCTATTTTTTCGTCTTTACTCCAACCGTTGAAATAGTGCCCGTTCAAACTAAGCGACAAACAACTTCTGTGGTATAGGTATATTGCTGGTATATCGTTGACTTTATTCCAAAACAGTGTTACGTGCATGCCGCGATAATTGTATATTTGGGTACCAACAGTTACCTTCCTAACGGGTATCGATAATTCAATTTTTTCTTTGTTTCGTTTTGGCTGTGAAGGTAACATTTTAGAAAAATATAAATGTATCTTTCTCTCTTAGAAACGTGGTTGTATCAGCTAGGCCTACACAAATGTCAAGGCAAGGTCCTTAGAATAGAGAGATGTCAAGGTCTGCTAGCTAATCTTCGGGTTTAGGCTCTGCTTAAGCTTTGACGGGCTTTGGGTTTTGGGCATTGTGGAATGTCATCGGTTGATATTTCCTGACATCACCATAATACGGTGTCCCATTGTTATCATACGCATTTAAAAGGTGAAAAACAGGCAAAACTCGCAGCTTGGAGATCTAGAGCAGAACGTTTGTAGGTGACAAAAGTTTATTAAAGATTTTCTTATTCAGAACATCAGATATGAAATTATTTGATGTGACAATTACAAAAGTACCAATTCGTTAGTTTTCCCGAAATTTGTTCTCAAAAAGAATTATTGCACCCGTGCCCCCGAATTTGCACCCAGTTCCCAAAATCTCTCATTTGATACTCAAACGTGTCACTAATTACAATTCATTATAACATTTTCCGGATCATGTAGTGGAGTATTCCTCCATTTCGGAAGTAAGTCAATTCAACTTCAGTGTCAAAACGTACAACAACAGGGAAAGTCCGACCATCATGTAACTATTCACACAAAACATAAGTGTCAGATTAATCTGTAAAAAAAAATTCTTTCAAATTGTACCTCAACAACAATATTTTGTCCAGGTTTTATATCTTCCGGAAGTGTGATATTGTATTTTTCTTTGCCAGTTAAGCCTAACATTGTTGCATTTTGTCCTGGCAGATATTCCAGAGGAATAATACCCATTCCAACCAAATTGCTTCGATGAATACGTTCATAACTCTCTGCAATTACGGCTTTGATTCCCTAAAATTTTATGAAATTAATAAGGCAAGTTTAAATAATGAACAAAAACTTTACTAATAAAAATGGTCCCTTGGCAGCCCAATCTCTTGATGATCCAGATCCATAGTCTTTTCCGGCAAGAACAATCAGCGGATGGTTCTGCTTTTGGTACTCTTCAGCCGCTTCAAAAACGTCCATCTGTAAAAATTTTTAGTTATAATGTACTCTCGATATATTTCTTGCATGTACCTCTTGTTCTGAAGGAATGTGAATCGTTCTTGGTCCAGCTTTTCCCAAAAACTTGTTCACTAATCGAATGTTTGCAAAGGTTCCTCGAGACATAACTGCATCGTTTCCTCTTCGAGCACCATAAGAATTAAATTCTCGTGGTGTCAGTCTGAAATTTTATTGCATTAACGGTTTGTAAAGTTGTGTAACATATTTGCATTACCCTCTATTCATGAGGTATTTTGCAGCAGAACTATTTCTTGCAATACTTCCAGCAGGAGATATGTGGTCGGTTGTTACAGAATCGCCTAAGTTCAGTAATACGAATGCCTCTTTTATGGACTCTATCTCGGGTAAGTCCCTAGTCTAATTATAATCATAATGAAATTGTAATTAACTTAACACATATTTATTTTGTTTTAATACCATTTTTTTGAAAAACGGGGGTGACTTTATGTATGTTGATTCTTTATCCCAGGGATATAAGATACTGTCAGGAGCTATCAATGAATTCCAGCTTGAACTTCCGTTCTGCAATAAAACGAAATATTTACACAATAAACAGGAAGTTCCATAACCAAAATACCTCTATCTTTGAATAGACTTCTTTGAACATAGCCGGAATAACATATTTCCTTTCCACTTCCTAAAGAAAACAAAAATATAATTGCTGTATGAATGGGAAACACTTGCATATTGCATAAAAGAATTTAAAAAAAAAACCTGAATTTCTTCTAAAGATGGCCAAACATCTCTGAGATATACGGGCTGACCGTCTGACCCTACTCCTAAAGGTTCTTGATCCAAATCAATATCAACTCGCCCGGCAATTGCATATGCGATAACTAATGGTGGCGAAGCCAAATAATTAGCGCGTGTATTTGGATGTATTCGCCCTTCAAAATTTCGGTTTCCAGACAGCACTCCTACAGCAACCAAATCGCCCTAGCAAGTGTACATTGAATAAGCGTGCCCCTTCTTAAATTAAATTAAAAATACCTTGTCTATCGCCTCAGCCACCTCATCTGGAAGCGGACCGCTGTTGCCAATGCATGTCATACAACCATAACCTACAATGTCAAACCTACAAGAGATTCATTTTAAATGAACGCTCTACTCGATTACTGTTCATAAACATACCCCAATGCTTGTAAATAGGGAGTAACTCCACTAGCTTCCAAATAATACGTCACTACCCCACTACCAGGCGACAGACTTGTTTTAATGTACGGTGCTACCGTAAGTCCTTTTTTAATTGCTTTTTGCGCCAACAATCCTAACAAAATACAATTATTTAATGACGTAAAATTAATGCAAATCTATTTGGGGGAAGAAATACCTGCTCCCAACATGACAGAAGGATTGCTGGTATTGGTACAGCTGGTAATCGCAGCAATAACCACAGAACCATGTTTCAGTGTGTATTCTCTGTTTTCATAAATGAAGGGCACAGTAGTTCTCAGTTTATCCTCTGGAATTCCAAATCCCTTGAACCCAATCTGCGATATTTTTTTACTGGTTATTTAACTTATTTATTGTAATAATTGTATTTGACCATACTTTACTGCAGAGACATTGCAAAAAGTCAACTTTCATATCTGAAATGGATACTCTGTCATGCGGACGTTTTGGACCACTTACTGAAGATACGACTGTGCTCAAATCTAATTCTACAACCTTGGGATAGTCCATAAAATTATTATAAATTCTCTATATTTATTAAATAATAAACTTTATTAACCTCAGTAAATATAGGATCTTCTCCCGCATCCGTATAATTACGATATAATTTCACTGCTCTAAGATAAGCTTCAATATGTGCCAACTTGTCATCTTCACGGCCTGTTAATGTATCAAAATAACAATCAATTCAGTTGCATCCGTTTGTGTCACGTGTCCCTACCGGTTTGCCTAAGATATAGCATGCTCTTATCATCCACAGGGAAAAATCCGACTGTTGCACCGTACTCGGGGCACATATTAGAGATAGTAGCTCTGTCAGCTATTGACAGTTCAGCTACACCTGGGCCAAAGAATTCGACAAATTTGCCCACTACGCCAAGTTGTCGTAAATGCTAAAGTCAAATCTTTTAGCAGAATGTTTAAAAACAAATAAAAGATTTGCTTACTTTAGTAATTGTGAGTACAAGGTCCGTTGAAGTTGTATATGGCCCCATTTTCCCAACTAATTTGTAACCGACTACTTTGGGCAGAACCATACTAATCGCTTGGCCAAGCATGACAGCTTCTGCTTCGATGCCACCAACGCCTAAAATTTCATTTTTTTTTCTTTAATTCTATACCGTTCAGATATTTTAAATAATTTTATTACCCCATCCAACAATTCCTAAACCATTTATCATTGTAGTGTGAGAATCCGTGCCAACCAAGCTATCAGGATATAAAAGGCCGTTTGTGTTGAACACAACTCTAGCTAAATATTCCAAATTCACTTGATGAACAATCCCCGAACCAGGTGGAACAATTAGCATGTTTTTAAATGCTCGTGCTCCCCACTTAAAAAAAGAACCAGAATATTTATTATCTTTATACTATTAATACGGTAGTGTATACATTACTTTAAGGAATAAAAATCTTTCCTTATTTCTTTCAAATTCCATATCTTCATTTTTTTTAAGAGCACCAGAACTAAAAAAAATTAATAGGTACATAAACAAAAGATTAAACTTCTACGTTGGTAGTCATTCATATATTTGTAATGTACTTTCCCTATAAGGAAATTTTAAGTGCAATTCATCGAAACTTCGAATAAAAGTGAATTTCGCTAATGAAAATTAAATTTGTTTTCTAATCAGCAACTTACACTCTTGTGAAATCGACTTGCACCGAATGATCTATCACCAGATCTGAAGGGCAAATTGGATTTATACTTTCTGGATCACCACCTAGAGATTGTACCGCATCTCTCATTGCAGCGAAATCAACAACCGCTGGAACACCAGTAAAATCTTGTAAAATAACTCTCGCAGGTTTAAATGGAACTTCAACTCCTTGAACATCATGTTGGAGAACTTCCCAATTTAAAATGTTTTCAACATCTTTAGTACACACATGGAAGTTGTCACAACTGCGAACAGCTGACTCGAGCAACACACGGATCGAATAGGGCAACCGTGCTTAAATAAAATAATGTGAATGATATAAAATGTTTTGTATACAATAAAAGATATGTGTTACCATATCTAGGGTCGTTTAGTCCTGGTAAATCGAAATATTTGAATTTTTTCCCACCAACCTCCAATTCTTTCAGAAGTGAATGAAAAGGGTTTGAGCCTAAAATATATAAACTTTTATTACTATAAATTGGTGAAAATAGAACATTTTTAGGCTGGAACGGGCAATTTTCTTATCTTGCGTTACCTTTAGCCTTGAAAACCATTTTTTGTACAATTTCGATCTTTCATCTCAAGTTACAGCGTTTACAGTTAGGAAGAAAATTTTATCTTCGTGAAAATTTCATCACAAATTTGAAACTGTGCCAATAAAAATTTTTGATTTTAACAAATTTTCAATTTCTAGTAATTCTAATATTTATCAATACACTAAGTAGTGGCTAGTGACTGTAGCCAGGTGTGTCATAAAAAGTCGCGAGCAGCTTTTGCGTAACTTTTTATTTTTGAAAACACTCAAAACACGACATCACAACTCCTTATAGATGCAAACTAGTATAATGAGTAGCTGCTGCATTAAGAAACTATCCAACCATAAACAAAGTTACTAGGTAAGCTTTATATGGTAAAAAAAAGTAGAGAATAAACAACTAAGATCTAGTTTTACAATCATTTAACCAGTTTTTATACCCGTGACCTTACCGTCCGACTCCATTCTCACGTCGTGTGCTTGCACGTTCGCATGACACTAACTCCGCATTTACAAATTGCAAGTCATGTCATTTGATTTAAATATATTCACATAAAGTTTATCTAATCAACCTTATAAAAATGACACTAGGTAATCTAAATTGTATAAAAAATATTTTACTTACTCAAAAAGTTGTGTAATCAATGTAACGAAACTATAATCACGCAGTCGCATCCTGTTAACTTGAACTTGCAAAGCAAGGCTTATTTTCGAGGTCAAACACGGTCATTTCATGGACGTTTTCGCTCTTGGTAGGAAGGCCATAACTAACATCTTCAAGAGACAATGCGAACACAATGGTATTTTGTGTACTAGATTTTACTAATCAAACACTTATGAAATGGTAACAGTATAAAGTACCTACCGGCACGTGGTACCATTGACTGTTTATTCATTTCGTAACCAGCAAAAAAACTTTCCATAAATAATTAATGACGTTTTAACCTTTTAGACGCTGTTTGAATAAATGATTATACAAGGATCAAGTTAGAAACATGCATCATGAATTATTATGAAGATATAAGACTAATATCATCAAAAATTAACGTATTTTCATCACTCACCAATGAAAATGGAACCGATGGATGCACCCTACATACGAACAATAGAATGGGATATGATGGACAAGGCGAAATTTTATCCTTTGAGCATTATGAGTTCCCTTTCAGTTCGTTGCATTTTGTACCCATTTACTGTTATCAAAACACGACTTCAAATTCAAAAACATAATACGCTTTATAAAGGAACATTTGACGCCTTTAGAAAAATATTTCAGTATGAAGGAGTAGCTGGTTTATATAAAGGTTTTTGGATCAACACAATCCAGATTTTTTCTGGCGTTTTTTACGTAACGACATACGAAAAGGTGCGGCATTTAGCACGGACACGAGCAGGGATTCAAGACAGTCGATTGAGGGGTATGATTGGGGGTGCAGCCGCTAGTGCAGTTAGCCAGACAATTATCGTCCCGTTTGATGTCATTTCACAGCATATGATGGTTCTTGGACAACTTGATAATATTCGATCCAGCGAGAAAAAATTCGTTCGAATTAATCCACTCAATATAGAATATGAAAATCGTACTAAAACGAATATCGCGAAACAGATAATTTTCGAAGTATATAAAAGAGATGGAGTTTCGGGCTTCTATCGGGGTTATTTGGCATCGCTTGGTACGTTTGTGCCAAATAGTGCCTTATGGTGGAGTTTTTACCTTTTTTACGCAGGTGAATTTTAAATAAGGTATATTAGATAATGGTTGGCTAATACTTTGTTGTTTCAGACGAACTTGTGAAAATTTTACCTGATCATGTTCCTCTGCTTGTTGTCCAGTGCCTGGCTGCTCCATTAGGTGGTATTTCAACTAGCCTGATTACAAATCCTTTAGATGTTGTCCGAGCAAGAATTCAGGTAATTTAATTTATATTTTTCATTTTATTATTTAAAATGTCATGGATTATACCCGGGAGCAGTTCGAACCTCTAACTGTGACACAAAATTTTCTTTTTTTTTTCATAAAAACAAAAAAACTGAAGGAAAATAATTAACTTCACTACAACATTTGTTTTCCAACTTCACATTTCACATGAGAACATATTGGCAATTTAATATTGGGATTTATGATTTTTCTTTATTTTGTTGCATTGAAGCTAATGTAGAAGCATTAACATAAGCGCATAAAAATATCGATTAGATTATGTTCTGTAACTTTGCATTTCAGTACTGTAGCAACTTAAGAATAACTCATTTAATACATTTAATTCATTTTGTAACATGTCAGATTTAAGAAGATGACATCATCCTAGAATAATTTTACTACATATCAATATCCTCACTTTTAGAAATTTGCCTAGACATTTTACAGTCATATTTCTTTTCAAGTTCCTTATAATAAAATTAAACCGCCGCAATGAGAATGCAAAGGCCGACTGGAATCACTTACTTGTTATTGGTAAAAAAAAAAAAAATCACTTTGAAAACATTTAAAAACGTTCAAAGGTCTTTTTGTGCAAGCGGTTTAGTTGCAGAATTTTATTTTAACGCTTTCTTCAAATTTTAAACACGACATTTAATTCTTCCTGTAAAAACTCACATTATTATTGGCGGTGGATTAAATTGATTCTTAGGTAACCTGGAATCTGAAAAATTCGCCAGCTATAAAAAAGATTTGTAAATGAGAAAATTGCTTGTAAAACATGCCATTTACATCTTTAGGTTCAACGACTGCGCTCATTTTCAATGGCATTCCAAACGTTATGGGAAGAAGAAGGTCTTCGAATATTTACTAAAGGACTATCAGCTCGTCTTGTTCAATCCATTGTTTTTTCCTTTATGATTATATTAGGATACGAAAGTATAAAAAGATTTAGTGTACATGAAGAATATAAAGACCAGATTAAATGGTAACACGACATTTTTAATAATGTTAAATAATGTGTAGCATAAACAACTTTTCTTTTTTAAGATGATTGCTATTTAGAGATAAATTACGAATATTAATTTATTGTTTAATCTATTCTGGATATGTTGCCCTAGTATTATGTAAATAATTGCGAAAGTTTTAATGCCTTGAATAAATGTAAATTTTTTTACATAGGACTTTGTATATAAAATGTTAAAAGAAAAATTAGAACCATATTAATAAGATACTGTGCTTCTGGTCACTGTGTACTAAATAATAAAAAATTGTTACAGACACCAATTACGTTTCTTGTAATTTCACGGTAAAATTGAAGATTAAAACCCGAATTTAATTACAAAGAATTAGTGGATTCAGTAAAACAGCTTACCAAGTTTCGCTCACGCAACAAAATTCTAATTTAGAGGAGGCTTCTTTTAATTACTGTTAAAAGCTTAGATAAGCACTCTTGGTGCGATTGTTACAAACTGATGACGTCATTGAAAGTCCCATCATTTAAACAACCAATCGGTTAAGTTTCTTAAGAGGGCGACAGCGAATCTCCGCATTCCGACAGTGGCAGACCAATCCACTGCATGTATTGATCCACGCATCGAGCAATGGTAGAGCTGGAAAAGATAAAGGGCAGCTGAGCAAGAGAAGAATGGAGGAAAAAAAATGTTTCCCTTGGAAATCCATATTTATTGAATTAGTAGAACGTTAGAGTGCGGTGGAGCGGGGAGTCTGGCGCCGTCGAGGCGGGTGGAGACGCACCACTGCAATGCGGCGGCGTCTTCAGGGCCATTCGTCTGAAATATGAAGATAGATGGATTCCAGAAAAAGAGCCATAAAACTATTGAAGAAGCAACTCTTTCGAAAGCAGCCGAGTCAGAACTCGGACTTAAGTCACTTCAAAAAGATTAGAAAGAGGGAAAAAATGCAAAGTGAAAGCCAAAAAAAGGAGGAGATATTTCTTTTATATGGAAATTTATGAAAATCGTGGCGAAGTTGTATTCACATAAATTCCTTTAAGTCGCTCGTGTAATGCGTATTTTACTTTTTCAAATGGAATTATTAGCAACGCTCTGCAGCATACAGAAAAGCGCCCCGATTGGCTTCCCTGCACAACAAGTCGATTGTACTATTAGATGTGTTTTTGGGCCTGTGACATCCCTGCCAATGGCTATTAATTTGCCCGTAAACGTGGCCACTCAACCCAATGAGGCGTAAATGGGCCTTAAATCACTCATTTCAATCGATAACATTTTGACCCTTCACTATACTAACTTCCCAACCCGACCCGGTTTACTTAATCAGAAAAACAGTCACCACCTCATAAAAATACTTTATATAAATCAGAAGAAAAGAAATTTTGCAAACATTACGTCGAAATTATTATTCATATTCAAAAAATCCCAATAAAAAAATACAAACGCAAAACGTCCGTCCACTATTTGATGGTTGAAGCAAGAACACGCAGTCGCCCTTTTTCCGGAGGGTAATACGAGGATGTTCGGCGTGTGTCCAGAGTTGGTGGACGAGTATAACCCCCGTCGAGTTTCTGTCGTCCGTGTTTCCATAACGACACTTTTGAGGAGCGTACTTTAGTACAGGCTTCATCAATTGAGCTCATCAAGGCTATTGCTTAGATTTTCAATCGTCCTCATTTGATGGTGATGGCACCCCCTCTTTGCAG